>APFE031587478.1:0-24271 GCA_000404065.3 Pinus taeda | reverse complement strand
CATACATAACCCTTCGGATTAAGGGGGGGAATGTTGGACACCTAATCCTAAATGGGTTAGTGTGGAAGCTAAAGAGACAAAGCAGTCCAAGGGACCTTGGGATGTGAATCCCAACGGTCACCATATTGTATTATAAATGTATATCTATTGTTAATAAAATTGTAATGCATGCTTTATCTTTCCTATCTTTCTCGCTCTCCATGTGTGTTTAACAACTGCTTCAAAATCTACAGTTACATAGCCAATTCTACCATAGGCAGGACAAATAATGACTGCATGGAAAACCTCGATGTATGATCCCATCTTCTTTGTCGCAACTCATCACTCCATCACCATTGTCTTGAGAATCATAGGTTCCAATGAGAGCATCTGTGTTACAAATATCTATGCCCTCCATAAAGTCGCAGATCGTATCACGATGCTTCAAAGTATTTCCAATTAGTCGGAATCCATCTATCTGCCTTTTAAAATCCTTGTAGGGGACTTCAACATGATAACCAATCTCGAGGAAAAGAAAGGGGAAAAGATAGGGTTTCAGAAGCCTTTCTATCCACCATAGAAAGACTCAGTCTCATAGATATTCCTATAAGTAATGGCACATATACTTGGAATAATAGAAGAGGGGAAGTAAGACAAATAGCTTCTAAGCTAGATCGATTCCTCCTTCCAGTCGATTCCAATCAAAGGAAGTGACCATACTACTTGGAGGGGGTATCGAAAGAATGAGAGAATTACCCCCTTGAGTTTTGAGAACGAGAGGATTTTCCTCTTGTCTTGATGGGACAGGAGGGTTGCCTCCAAGCTCATTAGAATCTGAAGAAATGAAAAGAACCTGAGTGGTATCATACTCACTCTCTACGGGAAAGGTACGATTAACTGAAGGTGAAATTGGGTCAACTATTTCCTTGACCTGTGATGGGTGAGGTGTAGACTCATTGGATTCACATTGAGAGAGAGTGGGTGTGACTGAGAGTTGATTTGGGTCAGTCGATTCATCAACTAGTGAAGGCTTAAGGGAGAGTCTGTAACCAGATGAAAGTCACTGCTGTGAAGCAGGACGATTATCCAACACATTTTGTCTTTCATCCAGATAGGGACAAAGGTGAATGGGGTGATTCCCTTCACATAACCTACAGGGAAACTTAACTTTACCCTTCTTTCCAAGAACTTTACTACCACTAGTTGATGGCGTGTCTCCAACATGATATCCAGAAGTTGATGAAACAAGATGATGTGAACGAGAAGACCATTGTTCTAAGATCTGAGGAATATTAGGACAATTTCAAAGAATATGGTCTCCTGTACAAAGTTTGTGTGGATATCAAACTTTGTGAGGCTTATTGGATGGTTTCTCATCAAAAGTTGCATTCAAAGCAATGGTTTCTTGGTTGCCCCCCTGCTGAATTTTATTCTTCTTCTTCTTCTTCTTCTTCCCTTTCTTCTTCTTCTTAGCCACCTGGTTACTAGTACCAATACTTTCACCAGGTGAAGAGGAAGAAGGGGAGAAAGAAACAATGGAGGAAGAAGGCCCAGGGTCAACTGGAGGTTGATTTTGTCCAGTTGGAGGAGTATTTGATTGCAGAGAAATCACGACATTTTCAACCAAGGAGGTTGAAAACAACCATACTGGCAAGCCAATGGTAAATCCCAGAAGGGATAATGTAGCCATATAAGGAGCACCAATATTTCCAAAAGGAGGAAAAGGACTAGGATTCCGATAAAAACGAATTCCTTGACTAGTGGACTCCGGATTTGTTGCCATATGTCTCAACCTAAGATAAAATAAGGAGCAAGTGTCGAGGGTGTTATCCGCGGTCAATTAATTTTATTTTAATCAAAATAACATAACAAAGCAAAAGAGGGATGGTCTAGGAAAAAGGATTACCAAGCAACCGTGAACTGCAGAATACGTCCCGGTGAACCAAGAAGTATAGGCAACAATCTCCCCGAATGTTGTGTTCGGTGTATCACAGTGTACAAGGTAGCCAACTCGATTACCTAAGGATGGATAGCAACCTAGTGTTTTCCTCCCATATATACTTGAAAGTACATGGAGGCCCAATCCGTATTAGCGTTGTTTAATGCAAAACCGCACAGTGAGATCATTCCCATATACTTTACATACTGTACCATTGCCCTATATACCCGAAGGTACGTGGACGAGCTACGATATACTCATGTACGTTGAATGAAATATCACACTCGAGATGTATTGCAAACAAGTTAGTGACAACTGTTATGTTTTACGACACCAAAACACATCTCTAGCCTAGAACCTCTAGATGTTTTGCGTTAGATGACAATGCTCCATTAGGTTAATTCAGATAAATTTTAAGTTGATCTTCTTTAGAATTTGCCTTTCAAGGTTCGCCACGTGATGTATGTTTGCAATTTCCTAAAATGCAACCAATATTATATAGCATTCTTCTCATTCAATTGAACAATGAAAACCTTAGCTAGTAGGGATAGAGAAATTAGATATTTTTCGATCAAAGAGCAAAGAGCACAATTTAATGCAATTTCCCTAAACTATTCTTGTGAGCACACACAAAATTTTCAATGAAAAATGCATATATTTCTTTTCAATTTCCTTAATATGAATATGAACAAAAGGAAACTAATGCACATACAATCAATCAATCTTTAACTAGAACAAAGACTTTATGACAGTTTTGTTTCGAAGGAAAAGAAGACTTTTATGACACTTTCTTTCGAACAAAGATTAATCAACTATAATCTAACTTTGACTATGGATTGATAATGACAAAGAAAACATTTAAGAAACATTAATAAACTAAGTCGAAATAGGGCTAGCAAGGGAGATAAAAACTTGTTTCCTGAGACATGACATTCATTGACCAATCAACAAGCAATCAAACAGAGGAAAGTTGGCAAAATCTCAATCCAAAGGTGGGAAACTGACCCTAGGAGGATCAGTGCAGTGCACTGTCCCTAAGCCAAGGGTGCTTTGCAACGCATTGTGTCCCTCACAAGCCTGTGCTAGTGACAATAAGTCATTTCAAGAGGCAAATTGGCACAGTTTTTGACCAAACTTTAATGCAATAGAGCTGAAATACAATCAATGAAAATAAATACGGTTTGCAAGAGTGTCCTAGGAGGTGGATAAGCTACTAGGAAGGATGATCTTCCCCAATATGGTCGCCAATTTGTTTTTGAGAATTTGGTATATATGGATAAATACTAATTTCCTAGATAAGTAGCCATATCTAGAACAACAATTTAAATCACTTTAGCCTTTTCCTATAAGTAATAGATAAGACAAAGAGAATGAGAAGATCTACTTGTAGTTCCGCTTTCCTCTTGTCTCCTTTGTATTGGTCCCGTCGCTCCTTCCCGTACTTAACATGCTTGAGAAGTACCTGTAAACAATCAACAGAAGATAAAGAACCAATCAAAGCAAAAGATTTATTGATTACAAGTAAATGGAATCAAATACATTCACACATATAAGCATCATATAACAAGATAAGCATATGGAAAAAGGTTCAAATACTTTATTGAATAGAAGAAGGAATTACAACCATAAAGTCTGATTTGAAGTCACTCCTCCAGCTTTGATCCCATCCACATCACATCAAAAGAATGAAAAACTTGTAGCATAACAATACTTGTCTCAAAGTCAATTCTCATAGCAACATTATCTCCTTACAATTCAACATAGTCCATCCCTTGATCACTTAAATGAGTGCTCAATTTATAGGAAGATGGAAGAGTTTATGTCATAAATGGGGGTATTGAATGACCTTCCATAGTTAGAATTAGTTCCATGGAGGAAGGGATGAGAGGATAGGATGCATCTTAACTCATTCCTCATCCATTTTCGAGCTCATAGGAGTTGATAAGTGAGGGAAACTTCTAGAAGACTCCAAGAGATAAGAATATTTCCAAACCCTATGTGAATTTCACTCAATCTCACCCAGTGCAGGTCAAGGAGGGCCTAAGTGGTTTGCAGAGCACCCTGGCATGGACTTAACTGCTCTGTAGCGCACCCTTGCATGGGCCTACTTGCGCTGGTCCTTCTAGAGGTCATTTCAAGATGTCTTCAGGCCATGAAACTGCCTGGGAAGGAGGCATTCAAAAGTTTGACTTGTTTAGGGCATGTAGCAACTGAAATTAGGGTTTGATGAGCCCTAAAACACTGATCTAGATGATGGGAGTGATATGCCCAAATGGATCTGTAACAAGAAGGCCTTAGTAAAATGATTACAAATGCTAAAAGGAGGGGTGACTTTAGAGGGATAACAGTGGCTGAAACATTATAGATCACAGACCTATTATTTGTGGATGACATTCTCATTTTATGGAATGGGTCTCTTCTAGATGTAGGGCTACTATAGTCCTCTTTGGATGCATTTGGGAGGGCCACGAGAATGTTGGTCGATATTTAAAAATTGACTCTAATGCTCCATTACTTAGAATAGGAGAAGGCCCACCATCTACACATTTATTTTCCTTACACGCTTAACCCAAGAGATGGAGATCTGAAGTACCTGAGGTTCCAGCTAAAATCAAATGCATATAGAAAGGAAGGCAAGTTCTAGATGATTGTAAAGGTCGAAAAAAGGATGAAACATTGGAGGTTGATGTGGATTTCAAGAGTAGGGAAGCTTAGGCTAATCAAATCAGTGTTGGAAGCAATTCCAGTGTATTAAATGTCTCTCTCGTCGATTCCTAAAGGAATGCTATAGAAATTACGTAAAATATGCCTTTCATTTCTATGGGCAGGAAGTTGTGATTAGTTCGTCATGCCATGGGTTAGGTGGGAAAGGATTATAGTTCCAAAGGCATGGGGTGGATGGGGATTAAATAATATCCCATTGTTCGCAAAATCTTTTGCAACTAAAGTTAGTTGGAGGCTGCTCACAATGCAAAGTCTTTGGACTTTGGTTGTTTAGATGATATACATTTACTCAAATATTATTGAAGATTAGATTTGGTCTTGTAACAAAGTTTTCCCAAATTCTTCAGTCATATGGAAGGTAGTGGTAGCATATTTTAAGGTCATTGAGGAAGGTCTTGCATGAAGCATATGTAATGGATCAAAGGTCATAATTGGTCTTGATCAGTGGATAGGAAGTGGGGAAGCAAATCACTTTCCAAAATTCCTGGTAGTTTTTCTAAATGAAAGAGGTTGTATTTTTATTAATCAATTAGCAGACCCAAACCTCACTTCCATTTGGGAATAAGACTAGCTCACAATCGATTAGTTTGGAATTCCAACAACACATACATAGGCCTAGAAAGGATACATCACAACACTAAGATATTCCCATGTTGGGTTGACAAAAGAATAATATGAAATATGATGGGAGCCTTCTCCTTTCAGGGATTGCTAATCCAAGTGGATATTGGTGGCCACCCGCCTATTCCACTTCGACCCCCACCATTGTTTCTTTCATTTTTTAGTTTCCTTATTGTTGACACCTAATCCTTGTGATTGGGTGAATTTACGTAAATGGATAAACTAGAAATATGAATAGTCATCGGGAGATGAACTGAATAGTCTCTCTCTCATGTATATAATGAAGGCCTACCTTATGGAATAAAACACACGAATAATTTTTGCCTTATGGAGTTACTGCTTGGCCTAACATGGTATCAGAGTTAGCTCCCAAAATAGTTGTAACTCCCTTATGCCTACTGCTCTTCGTCCACTGCCCCTGTGTGCTTTGTCTGCCATAATTAATTTTGAATTCTCTAACCTGACAGCCTCAGACCTAAAAACCTTCTGAATTGTTGTTGCGAAAGTGTTCATCCTTGAGGTTGTGCTGCTGCGAGAACTGGTGCCTCCACGCATTTGTATGGTATATAATGTTGGTTTTTTGGCATATTACGTATGTTTTTTCTAGCATATAACACTGGTATTTATGCTGGTGCTGGCATTGTGGTATATTAACGTTGCTGTCATTATATGCGTTGAAGTTCATGGCATTGTATTAATGATAGTCTTATTGAACGCTGGTCCGTTGCTCTCGGGAAAACTCTTGCCTCTTTGGATCTCTCTGTAAATGATGATATTATTATTAAATACTTATAATATGAGTTCGCCATACAAGCTAGATCAACCAAACTGGTAATATTCATTTCTTAATAATACTTAATGTGAGCTACCTCCTCCAGATCAGGATTTGGAATAGTGGGAATCGCAGAAAACTTATCTTTGTCGTGTGCTTGGACATTGTAAAGCGTGAGAATTTTATCGTAATTTTCCACCCACCAATGCTATGCTTGAGCTTCGTTGAAGGACTCGTGGCTGAAAGGGTGAAATTTGCTTTTAGAAGTCATTAAAGAATGGAAAATTCTTTTAGGAAATGCAATATTTTCTAGAGATCAGAGTCTCAAAAACTGCTTTTAGACGCAGACTCTTAGCACAGTCGACTGCCATCCGCCAGCGGCATGCCGTCCAGGTATTGAGCATAGCGTTTAACAAAAAGAACTTGATGCATTGCATCCAGCATTTTGTTTTATGTAGATTTATGAGTTTGACATATAAACGAATAGGAGTATGCATTTTTGCAACTATAATTCTACTCGGAAAAAGGAATCCAACGTGGTCCTTATTCCCTCTATTCATATGATCCTTTCCTTCGTGGATTGTCATCTTATTCCATCGATGAGCCTTTCATTTAGTTCTCGCATAAACAATGAAGTCAGGGAAATATGTTGCATAAAGGTGTAGCGTGTTACCTGCTGTCCAAGAAAATTGTTGTCCAAGAACACTGCTATTCTGGTGCATTAACTCGATGACCATGCTTGGTATATGAATATTGTGGAATATGTTATAAGGAATACAATATATATTGCATGATATATGAATATTGAGAGTTTGCAGTTGATTCCATTTTTTGTAAAGTCATAGCAAATTATTATTTTGCTACGAATACTGTAATTATTTTTGGGCTCAGTTCAAATTTTTATGATGGAGAAGTTTGTTGAAAAAGAGAAAGGTTTGGAAAAGAAGACAACCCTTCTTGCACATAGAGAAAATAATCTTGCTCAAGATTCTTCCAGAGGAAGAGGTAGAAGAGATTTCAGAGGCAGGGGGGGGCAGAGACTCTCAAGGAGAAAAGGCAGATTTTCACTGCATTCACTGCAAAAGAAATGGATCACATGATGCCTCTACATGCAAGCTACCATGGGACAAAATTGAGCATAAAAGAAACCAACATAAAGGTAAAACTGATGATATAGACAAAGGTAAAGCACCTGAATCCGCTCACTATGTTGAGGCACAATGTAACATTGGAGTAAATGAAGATTTGTTTAATGCTTCACTTGCTTCCTGGAAAAATGATTGGTTGCTTGATTCAGGAGCAACCTGTCACATGACTCATATAAAAGATTTTTTTGAATATTTCACTGACAATGTTGATGGAGCAGTATATTTTGCAGATCAGTCAAAAATCAAGCCATCAGGGCTTGACACAATCAGGCTTAAACTGCTTGTTCTTCCAGACTTTCTTCTGGATCATGTTCTATATCTCCCACAGCTCAAGAGAAACTTGCTGTCCTTGGTCCACATCCGCCAACAAGGTAACTCCATTCATATGTTTGATCGAAAGCTTGAGGTAAGAAAAGCATCTAATCACTCACTTGTCATGAGGGGAATAGAAGAAGAAAGGCTTCTCAAACTGCAAGGAACATCTGCTCATGCACAACATTTCTCATCATGAAGTAGGTACACTTCCATCAAGTTTATTATGGCATGCTAGATTTGGACATTTGAACTATGTCAGTCTTCGCTTATTGAAGAAAAATGGTGTTGCTGGTTTTCCTACAATTCCTAGAAAACTTAAGCAATGTGATGCTTGCATTCTAGGAAAGCATAGCAAACAGTATTTTCATGATTCACATTCAAGAGAACATAGGAAACTTGAACTCATTCATTCAGATTTATGTGGTCCAATGCCTGTTTCTTCTGTAAATGGAAATAAATATATCATGACGTTTATTGATGACTACACCAGAATGTGTTGGGTTTATTTATTGAAGAACAAATCTGATGCTTTCCAAACATTCAAGAATTTTCAAAAATGGATTGAAAATGATGCACAATCTCATATTGGGTCTATTCACACTAATAATGGAAAATAATATACATCAAATGAATTTGAAAACTATCTTCGCCAACATGGGATCAAACATCAAGCAATTGTGCCTTATAATCCCCAACAGAATGTTGTAGCTGAAAGAATGAATAGAACAAACTTGAATATGGTACAATCTATGCTTTTCTTCAAAAATGTAAAGATAATGTTTTGGGCTGATGCTGTTCTATGTGCTGCATATATAAAGAATAGATGTCCATCTAATGCTATAAGAAACAAGACTCCATATGAAATGTGGTATGGACATGTTCCTTCGGTAAATCATCTCAGGGTCTTTGGTTCCACCTGTTATGCCTTGATACCAAAGGTATAGAGAAACAAACTTGGTGGTAGAAGTCGTAAGTGTATCTTTCTGGGGTATTCAAACACCTCCAAATCATACCGCCTCTATGATGAAGTAAATAAGAAGTTTGTTGTATCTAGAGATGTAATTTTTCTTGAATCATTCAAAACTGACAATGTTGTTGAGTGGCAACTTGATCGCTTAGATAGATTCACAAAAGCAAATTCATTTCAAGAATTTGATAATTAGATTCCACATCTTGAAGGGGGGATTCCTATACTAGATCAACATGTGGAATCTTCTTCCGAGGAACATTCTCCCCCACATGAAACTCCAACAACAGAAGATGCTTTAAGTGATGTGATTGATATAATTGGGAGACTCAACCTTGATTCAGTCCCGACTCAATCAACGGAGCAGCGTGGAACATCTGAGAAAGGTCCCCCAAAGTGGCTGACAAAGACACTTGAAAGTGTTCATCTTGATGAATTTGGAAAGACAGGAACCAGAAATTCAAACCGGCAAAATGGATGTGATGTAGATGACTCTAATTCACCTATTGATATGGATGTTTCTTATGATTGTGAATTGAACTTGTCTATAGATTTTGAACCAACTTCCTTCAAAGACATTGTTTCTCATGATGAATGGAAAGAAGTGATGCAAAAGGAGTATGATGCCCTCATAAAGAACAACAGTTGGAAGCTGGTTGACCCTCCATTAGGAACCAAACCAATTGGCTGCAAGTGGGTCTACAAGAACAAGTATAAAGTTGATGGCTCACTTGAAAAGCACAAAGCTAGGCTTGTGGAAAAAGGTTTTGCATAGAAGGAAGGGGTCGATTATGAGGAGACTTTTTCCCTCAAAACAAAATGGGCTACCATCCGGACACTCTTTGCACTAGTAGCTTAGAACAGTTGGAAAGTCCATCAAATGGATGTAAAAACTGCTTTCTTGAATGGAGATCTGAAAGAGAATGTTTTTATGTCCCAGCCTTAAGGATTTGTTGTGAAAGGACATGAACATAAAGTATGCAAAGTTGTGAAGTCCTTGTATGGCCTCAAACAAGCACCGTGAGCCTGGTATGAAAAACTAACTGAGCATCTTCTAAAACTCAATTTCAAACATTTTGATCTTGATGATGCAACTTTATTTGTCAAGAAATTTGGCAAAACAGTTGTATATCTTGTGGTTATATTGTAATGATCTTTTGATGGACAGGGAACAATGAAAGCTACATTTGCATCCATAAAGAAGGGAGGGAAAAGTTTGAATGACTGATTTGGGCTATGTTCATTACTATCTTGGCATGAAGTAACCCAACATCTGAAGTCCATATTTCTTTATCAAAAGAAATACATTGGAGATCTGTTGAACAGGTTTGGCATGAAATAATGCAATCCTCTTACTACTCCAATGGAACAAAACTTAAAGCTCACATCTATTGAAGGAAAAGAATTTGAGGATGCAACAAAGTATAGACAACTTGTAGGAAGTATCAACTACCTAACTACTACCAGACCAGACACTTCGTTTTCTGTTGGAATCCTCTCCAGGTTTATGCAAAAGCCTTGTGAGGGACATTGGTCTGCTGCAAAAAGAATTCTAAGGTACTTGAAGGGAACTCAAGACTTTGGAATCAAGTATACACAAGTGGACGGCTTCAGATTGATTGGATACTCTGATCCAGACTTCGACGGAGACAAAGAAACTGGGGTATCAACATCAGGATATGCTATGAGTCTTGGATCAGGAGTTGTCTCCTGGAGATCGTGCAAACAATCAGTTCCAACAGATTCCACAACAGAAGCAAAATACATGGTAGTATCCGAAGCAACAAAAGAAATTGTGTGGCTCAGGAAAATTCTTGAAGATCTGCAGGTAAAACAAGTACAATCAACTCCACTCATGATTGACAATACCTCTACAATAAAGTTGTCCAAGAACCCAAAATTCCATGATCGAATGAAGCACATCAATACTAAATATCATTTGATTCGACATCATGTTGAGGCCAAAACAATCCATCTCTGTCATTGTTCCACAAATGAGCAAATTGCAGACATCTTCACCAAAGTGCTTGGAAGATAAAAGCTTGAACGATTCAGAATGATGCTTGGACTCACTAACACCCCTTCAGATTAAGGGGGGGAATGTTGACACCTAATCCTTGTGATTGGGTGAATTAATGTAAATAGATAAACTAGAAATATGAACAGTCATTGGGAGATGAATTGAACAGTTTCTCCCTCATGTATATAATGAAGACCTACTTGATGGAATAAAACACACAAATCATTTTTGCCTTATGGAGTTACTGCCTGGCTTGACACTTATTTGTAGCACAATTTACTATTTTTGGCAGTTTTTTGGGCCCTGAATTTCCGGACTTGTTTTGAGGCCCTAAACAACATTTTTTGCAAAAATCAGTACTAACATGAATTAGAAAATGGTGTTGGTCATATAAAAGTTCTAGTCCTCAGATAGATCTTTCTAACGAGGTATTGTGAGTGTCAAACGAAGATCTTATGCCAAAGTTACAAACCCAGGAAGTTGATGTACCAATTTACCCAAACAGGGCCCATAGTTTGGCGCTTCATCTCCTATGGTTAGGTTTTTGTATGTTTAGGGTTTTCCATTGTTTATCAATAATAAATAGGCCTTTGAGTCTCATTGTAACAAAGTTCAGAGGCATGTAGCCACCACATCTCTTCTCAGAGATAAACTACCATCACCCGAGCTAGTCTTATTTCCATTATGTTTGTAAGCATATTTCAGTGTTTGATATTAATGAAATGAAGTGTTATTTCTATTGCATCTTTGTATTATGGTTATATATGTAATTTGTTGTGTTCCTGTTTAAACATGGACTAATAAAGTAAACACCAGAAAGTTATCAAAAACTTTCAATACCAAGATTGCTACAATTCTTTGAAATTTTTTAAATATAACGTTTAAGCGACAACATTGGAGCAATGGAAAACATGTTGTATAGAGTGCTATTGTAGTGATCAAGCAACAACCTTTGGCCTTGAAACTTTTGATATTTGCTTGAGAGTGCTTCATGTTTCTTACGATGTAACATAGTAGTTGTTGTTATTGTTTTTTTCAAAATATAAATAATAATATATAAAGGAATGTGTAATTTTGTTTTTAAAATTATAAATAAGTTTAAAATCAGAGTAAGGTAGAGTTTGTACATATTGATTAATTAGAATCAATTTATTGAGATGAAGCTCGAGGGGTTGATGTTTTTTGAGAGTTCTTAAATGATTATATATGAGAATGTTTCTAGACCTTTGCGACCTTGCCAAGTTACAAGTTCTCGCTAGTATTAGCTTGCAAGCTATTGATACTAGTTACGCCCAAGTTAAATCTAAGAATAATGACTAAGAGAAGAAACATATGGTTTTGTATATGTGATCTATCTAAATTTTGAAGTTAGAAGTTACACATTCTTAGTTTGAGTTTGTGATATATTAGTTAGGTGGGGAGACATTCAAAACGATCCAACCATGTTAAGACTTGGTGTGACCCAAGTCAAGTATAATCTTTAGGTGTTTTTTAAACCACAAATTAGTCCTATGAGTTATAAACATACTTGCAAGCTAACAAACAAAAAATACATTATTAGAAAATATAAAAAGGCACACAATGCTCAACATAGAATGGGAAAAAAAAATCTTACTCTGCATTATATATATATAGGAGAATTTAAATCTTACTAATCTTGGCTCTAAATCCAATTCAACTAGGAGGATTTGACTTTTGTTTTTTTAAACCATGGTGAATCCCTAACATGTTGGAGTAATTGGGGTGAGGTCAAGGTCAAATCTTTTGGCTGCCACTATAACACCAAGAGTATATCTAATGGATGGCAAGCAAGATATTCAACGACTTATGACTTAGAAAAGCCAAGACTTTGTGTGGGTAAACATGTCCCTTGGCATTGACCCTAGGTAGATGGGATAATAAACCGTGCTCCTAACTACTCAAACTACTAACCAGGTGCTAGTTTGTAAAGAAGGATAAGAGTGGACTTTGATTCACTTATGTGTAAATATGTCACGAGTCAATTAATATACAATTAATATAATCTTTCTGAGTCAACCATAAGTTTCACTGTTTAAGGTGTCCAATAACTTTCTAAATATATAAACCTCACAAGAATTGGGCCTCACCCATAGTGAAAATTTCTTTACTTTTCACCGTTAAACTTTAACTTGTTTAACATATTTACTTAAATTATTATCATTGTGATATTATATTCTTTTTGTATACTACCCTACAATTATTTAAACTTCTCATTAAAATATACTAAATACATGTACAGATTGCAGGCAATCATCCATATGCTTATTGTAGGCAATCAACTCTGAGATGCTGAAAATCAATACTCCAGACATATGCAAATTGGAGACAATCATCTCTGAAATGCTGAAAATCAATACTCAAGAGATGCTCTACGTATGGTCTCTAAAAGTTAGTGTGGGCAGGCCAGATTGCTATGCCATTCAAAGATGGCCACCGAAATGGCAAGGCAGTCACATCCGAAATGAATTGGAGAGTCAAACCGATTAGGTTGGTCATAAATTTATCACGATGTAGTGCCCCACTGGTCATTGCAGAGGCTGATCAGCACAGTTCTGTGCAGAAATTTAATAAGAAAAACCGAAACAGAACTTTATCCTTCCAACATAAATTCTTTTATAATCCTTTGATATTAGCTTTTTCAAAGCCAAAACTTCTTTGAGTCATTCTTTGAACCTAGTACTGCATATATTAATGCCATTATTTCGACAATGCTTTAATGCTCAATAATTAAGATACAGTGATTGGTTGAGCTCAGTTATTGGTAAAGTTGTCAATCTTTCAATCGTAATAAATGCTCAAATAATTATGACATGTGTATAATTTTTTCATGGTTTTATTGAAAAATGTTGTCTTTAACATAATTTTTGATTGGTAATTTTGTTAGGTTAATGTATTTTTAAGTGTGTATATATTCAATTTCCTGAAAACTTGAAGTATCAGATTGTCAAAATTTCACTATTCAAATTTTTTATTTTAATTTTTCTTTTCAGATTTTGCACAAATCTAATTAGAAAATATACACTCAAAAATTTCAAAACTAACTTATAATAAATACACTAGGATTATTCAAATAGTATTTTTCTTAAAAATACATTTCATCAAAATAAAAACATAAGCATGTTAGATGATTTAGAAAAAAAAATAATCACAATATTTTTTTTCTTCTTATTCTATCTTTTCAGATTTTGCACAAATTTAATTAGAAAATATATATCTAAAAATTCTAAAACTAACTTATAACAAATACACTACAATTAATTCAAATAGTAGTTTTCTTAAAAATGCAGTCCATCAAAATGAAGACATAGACATGTTAGACGATTTAGAAAAAAATTCAAGCATTTTTATTCATTTAGTAGCTTTTGTTAATTGAAAATCAAGTTTATAATAAAATAATTATGTAAAGGGGTATTTATACAAAATGGTTTGTGGTATCACTATATTGAAAATACATTAAGATTGATTCAAATAGTAGTTTTCTTAAAAATGCGCTCCATCAAAATGAAGACATAAACATGTTAGGTGATTTAGAAAAAAATTCAAACATTTTTATTTATTTAGTAATTTTTGTTAATTGAAAATCAAGTTTGTAATAAAATAGTTATGTAAAAGGGGTATTCATACAAAATGGTTTGTGGTATGCTATATGAAAATGATTGATTTTTTAATTTATATAAATAATGGTATTTAATTATTAGATGTTATTATTATTATTTATTTTTAATTTATGATATTAATTTTATCAATATTATGAATTTGGTTTATTTTAAAATGTTATTTTTATATATAAATAGATTTTAATGTTTTGAAAAAATATTTAGGCATTTGAATTTACATTACTATTACAACTGAAAAATATAAATTCAAAAAAATTTCTACTGATTTCAGGAACTAAACAAAAAAATGTTTATAAAGAACAAATACATCTAATAATTAGCTACATTTATAATAAAGTTTTACTTTTTCAAAATTAGTTAAAACTTATAAAAAATAACTTTTTATTAAAATACAATATAATAATTAAATAATATATTATAATACATATTACCAAATTGTTTTTTTCTTTTTTTTTTTGCTGAGATAAGAACTTATATTTTACCCAACATTTTGAATATTAAAATTTATAAAAATATTGTATTTTCCTCTCCACTGCTTTCAAATCACATCTTCTACTCCTTATGATAAGACTCAAGGAGCAGGCTCCCCACCCAAATTCATTCTTGGTATAGGTTTTTATAGAACTGTACCAAATCTATTTCTTTTTCTTTTGGATTTGAATTTATAACCTCATACTAAAAACACATATATTTTTATCATTAAAATAATATTAAAATAACATTTAATATTATATTAAAAGATATTAAATTGTATTGTGTTTTTTCACGGACTTCACGATCAGTGACTAATTTGTTATTATAAATATATGAGTTTGAAATATAAAATAGTTAATTACTTAGTTTAATTATTTAAAATAATTTTTTAATTGATTATATTTTAAATTTTGATTGAAAATTCTTTGGATTTCAAATTTGACTTATATATTTATATAATTTAAGGTTTAAAAGTTGGTGGAGTGTTAAATTTATTTATACATCAAAAATACATTGAAAAAAAAAAAAAAAAAAAACACAAATTTTATCAAAATTAATCATTAAATAAAATAAAATAAAAAAATAAAAAAAATAAATTATTCTTTAATGTATATGATATTTAGCCATAAAAAAACAAAAAAAATTTAAACAGTGCATGATTTGTTTGATCTAGTTAATAGATGACAAGTACTTAAAAGTGGCTGAAGTATGTTCTAAAACTGCTTTGCTGGGCTAAGAGTTGATCTCCCTAGGATATAAGGAAACAATTTAACATTTCAAGACCCACTTTGACAAGAGTGATAATCTACCTATTAATGTTACAGACGATATAATTTTCTTTGAATAACAATATAAGTCAAACTTTTAATTTGGCCACTTCATGATAAATTTTCCAACTGTGAAAAATAATAAATTAAAATAACAAGTATTTAATTAAAAATTTAAAAGTTTAATAAATTGAAGTATATTTTGTTAACAAATTAAAAACCCCGTATTCTTCCATTAAAAATCATAATGTGACTGTTTAATGTGACCGTGCATGGTTTAAGCATATAAACAGATTAAGAGGCTGTAATGAATCTTGCACCATGAGGTGCAAGATTTTTTTTCCAAAATTCGGTGCACTCCTTGTTAATTATACATATTATTAATCATTAATAACGTATAATTACACGTTTATTGAAGTTTTGTTTTGGGTTGAAATTTTATATATATATATATATATATATATTTTTTAAATTGTGATTTTATATTATTTAAACTTCGAGATTGCCATAAAATAATTCAACATTCTTTTATATATATGTATATCGATTCAAATTTATAATTTTTATCTATTTCTATAAAATTTCAACAAAATTAATTCATATATATTCACACACCAAAACATAAAAAATTGATGATAAAGATGAAAAAACATAGCCTTGCATTTCACTCCCCCTATCCCATTCAAAGTTATTTAACAGTATTTACAGAAAATGATGATTAAATGTACTATATTAATTTGGAAATATTTTAAATTATGATAATTACTATATGATTTTATATAATAAAGTTGAAAATATAAATATATTAAGATTTAGATTTTCAAGTAAATACTATACATTAAAAATATAGTTTAAATATGTTAAGACTTAGATTTTTTGAAAATAAATTATTTAATTAGCTTAATAATAATTACTAGAAGGTATTATGGTAAACATAGTAGTAGGAAGGTATAGTCCAAAAGGTTTAAGTCATAGAAGGAAGAAAAACCATCAGCCTGCTTTTTCAAGAATTGGGAGTTAGACTCGTCAATGAAGGAAAGGTAAAGGCTCTAGCCTTGACCCCCATTCTTTACCAATGAATTGCATCACTTGGAATATTAGAGGACATAATGGTTCAAGAAAGAAAAGAATCTTGAAAAATAGAATTCTTGTTGATAAACTTGATATCCTCCTCATTCAAGAAACGAAATTGGAGTTAGACCACCTTCCTCTCCTAGAAAAAAACTGCTTCCAAAACTATAGTTACATAGCCAATTCTGCCATCGGATCGGTAGGAGGAATAAAGACTACGTGGAAAACCTCGAGTACGATCCCATCTTCTCTATCGCAACTCATCACTCCATCACCATTGTCTTGAGAATCATAGGTTCCAATGAGAGCATCTGTGTTACAAATATCTATGCCCCCCATAAAGTTGCAGATCGTATCAAGATGCTTCAAAGTATTTCCAATTTGTTGGAATCCATCCATCGGCCTTTTAAAATCCTTGTAGGGGACTTTGACATGATAACCAATCTCGGGGAAAATAAAGGGGAAAAGATAGGGATTCAGAAGCCTTTCTATCCACCATAGAAAGACTCAGTTTCATAGATATTCCTACAAGTAATGGCACATATACTTAGAATAATAGAAGAGGGGAAGAAAGACAAATAACTTCTAAGCTAGATCAATTCCTCCTCTCAGAATAAGTCTATGTCACCTCCTGGGAAACAGAGGCTAGAATTCTCCCTCAATATGGTTCTGGTCATTGGCCGATTACCCTGAAGCTTCATATCTCACGTGGCCCAAACAACAAACCTTTCAGATTCGAATCATTTTGGTTTTAGCACCTGGACTTCTTGGACAAGATGAGAGAATGGTGGAGCAACTCGAGGCCAACCACTAGAAATAAGATGTACATATTTCAACAGAAATTGAAAACCATCAAAGATGAATCAAAATATGGAATAGGAAAACCTTTGGCAACATAATCACCGACAAAAGGAACTTGGAGCATAAAATGGAATTCCTCCAGCAACAAAACATCAATGAGGGTATCATAGATCAAAGAAAATAAGAAGAGCTCAAGCTACAAAAGAGTTGGGAGGAAAGGGCATTACAAGAAGAGAAGGCATCAAAAATCCAGAATAAATTGGCTTAAGTGTGGGGAGAGAAACACTGCTTTCTTCCATCGAACGATGATCTAGCACAGAAGGAATAACAGAATAGTAGCTCTAAATAAGAGAGAAGGAAACCTTATCCATTCTCATGGGGAAATGGAAGAGGAATTAAATCAGTACTTCAGAACTCTCTTCACAGAGCCAAGGAATGATTGGGTATGGAACATTCAAAAAATCACCAACCACATTCCTTCAATCCTCATTGAGGAACACAACAAAATGCTTCTGAGAAAGGTTTCATTGCAAGAGGTGGAAGAGGTAGTCATGATTATGCCCATCGGGAAAGCGCCAAGCCCATATGGGTTCACCATTGACTTCTACAAAGCTTGCTAGTCTATGTTTAAAAATGAGGTTCATGCCTTGGTGAAGGAATCTAGAATCTAAAAATTTGTCCTAAAAGCCCTTAATGCCACCTTTCTCACTTTAATTCCTAAAGGAGACAACGCAGGTTCCCCAGACAAATTTCATCCCATAACCCTCTGCAATGTCATATATATGATTATCTCTAAATTTTTGGCTAACAGATTAAAAATTATCCTACCTCTCTTGATTTCCCAACACCAAACCGACTATGTGGAAGAAAGGAAAATTATGGATAGCATAATCCTTTCCCATGAATTAATCCACACTCTTAATGTCCAAAGAAAACCCAGTATGATGATTCAATTGGACATGTCCAAGGCTTTCAACAAAATCAGTTAGGCCTACATGAGATAGGTCCTGACATCTTTTGGCTTTCACAAAGATTGTATAAAATGGATAACGACGATGGTCTTATGGGATTTTTTATCAGTTCTCCTGAATGGATCCACCTCTTAGCCCTTGAATCCCTCTAGAGGCATCCGACAGGGAGATCTAATCTCACTTTTTCTTTTTGTCATAATGGCAGAAGGGCTCAACTGATCCATCACCACTGCCTCTTCTTCCAATGCCCTTTCCGGCCTTATGCTTTACACCTTCGCTCCTCCCTCCATGCACCAACAATTTGTGGATGACACTCTACTCATGGGTCTCCCTACAACAAAAGAAGCCTTATCCTTCAAGGCCATTTTCTTTGACTTCTCTGCAGCCTCTCGCACTTCCATCAATCAAGAAAAATCCAAGTTGTTCTTCTTCAATACCCCTCAGGCTATTCAAGGAAATATTGCTAGAATCCTATAATTTCAAAGAAGTAATCTCCCCTCTAGATACCTCGGTGTTCCCCTCACTGACAAATCCTTGGCTCGCTCTACTTGGGAAGCTTTGATAATCAAGATGCAAAAAAGGCTAGCCAATTGGACCTTCAGATCACTAAATATGGCAGGTCGCTTCATACTAGTGAAATTGGTATTACAAGCAATTCCTCACTATTTGTATTCTACCTTGGTTGCCCTTAAAGCAATCTCCTACACAATTAGAAATATGCAAAGGAAATTTTTGTGGAGAGGCTCATAAAAGAAACAAAAGTGAGCCTTGGTTACTTGAGAAAAAAATATGTAAACCAAAAAAAGATGGAGGCCCTGGACTCAGGGACCCTAAGATCTTAGGAAAAGCCTTGGGAACTAAAAATGTGTGGCACTGGATAGCTAATCCAAACTCCCCCTGGGGTACCCTATGGAAGGCAAAATATGCCCCCACCCACTCGCATGAACAAATCATTAGGCTCAATGGGAGCATAAAGGGATCAGTTATTTGGAATCAGGCATGGGAAAATAGAGCAATGGGGACAAGGCCCTTTTTTGGGAAGATGTGTGGCAACAAGGGCCAGAACTTGATAAGGAACAATTTAAACATATCAGAAACACAATGCAAAACAAGGGCAAAATCAGGGTTAGACACTATTGGAAACCTAACAATGGAAGTAGTAGGTGGAGAGAATGGCTAGATGAGAACAAGTGGGAACCCCGAATCAACCCTCAGGTTTCGCTGGAGTTCTCGAGTGAACTCCAAAAAAGACAAATACTTTACGACACCTCAGATGAAAAGATAAGATGGGGGAAAAACCTGGTTGGGAACTTTCATTTAAAGGAATCTTATAGATTTATTTCTCTCCATGACCATCTTCAATCGGAACAAAAATGGAAATCTTTGTGGGAAAGAAAAAGCTGGCCAAAAATCTCGATCTTTCTATGGCTCATAATGCACATGAAAATTCTCACTAATCTCAAAAAAAGGGATTCATTGGACCCTCTAGATGAAATTTGTGTAAGCTAAATGAAAAAACAACAAATCACATGATGAATGAATGCCCCTACGTGAACAAGATTTGGAATTGGGTGTTTCTGGTCTTTAGAGCCACAGATTCCCTCCTCAATTCTTAACATCATTGAAAATTAGAGATCCTCTCTCTCCCCAAACCCCCTTATTAACAGGGCTTGGAACCTCATTCGTGGAATCATTTGCTGGGTGCTTTGGAAGGAAAAAAATGCCAGAATCTTCCAAGGAATCTCTCATCAGGAGGAAATCACCCTCTCTATTTTTAAGAAAGTAATTCAGGAATCTATGGCTTCCTCTATTCTGCATGGTCCCATCGAACCTCCCAACTGTTTAGACTTGAGCATTCTAACCCTATTAGATCTTCATCACACTCATGCCCCCATTGCCTCCACCATCTCGAGAAACAGGGGACGTGCTGTCACTTGGTATCCTTTGGAGTTGGGAAACCTTAAGCTGAACTACAATGGTGCAGCAAAAGGCAATCTAGGCACTACGGGATTTGGGGGGGTTTTCAAAAAATTCTCAGGGGGGAATTATAACGATTTATGAGGGAAATCTTGACACCTCTACCAATATTTCGGCCGAACCTCTCGCTCTGGAACATAGGATCGCCATCACAAAAAGTTATAATTTGAGGCAACTAATCATAGAAGGAGATTCAACCTTGGTGACACAAGCAAGTAGGAAACTTCAGCATGGTATGGATGTTGCCAAGGTGTCTGACAACTGGAGACTAAATAAAATCCTACAAAGAATTAACAACAATATAGAAAGCATGGATGATATTCACTTCCAGGCTATTCGATGAGAAGGGAACAAGCTAGCGGACAGGTTGGCAAACAAGGGCATGATGGGTAACTACCGGTTATGGTCAAGGTCCTGGCAGGAACTGGAGTATGGTGATCTCCATAAGCAATGTGAAGCCATAAATGAAAAGGATAATAGGAAAAACGGGCATTAACCATTCAAGTATCTCTAGTCACTTCAATGATGGAGAAAGACATTCGAAAGCCTACAATTCTAAGGATTATCTACCCCGTGCCAAGCTCCTTTTGATAGCTGTGCTAACCAAACCTTCTTTGGCTCTGATCTCCCATGTGACCATCGTCCTTCTTTCCTATCAGCCCTGCAAGGTACCTTCTCCACCACCTAACTCTACTACCTTCTCCACCACCTTCATTCCCCTCTACTAATATCCCCACCCATTGAAGATCTCCTTCCCCTATTAATCCCCTCCCCTCACCCTCCCCTCCTTGTCATCTTCCCCGCTCCAGTGCCTTGTATTTCTTGCTCCCCCCCCGGTTGCAAGCTTACTGTCCACCCCTTCCCCTCTCATGGCGCACAAGCGAAGTTCTAGTCCGGCCCCCAGTTGGGGGCGCGGCAATGGTTGTGAATCCTCACGCTAGAACACCTTAGTTCCCCCTCCCACTACTCACATAGAGTCTTCTGCAAGGCGCACATATCTTAATTTCTCTGTCATTGTGAACCCCAAAACCTAGGAAATAATAGCGAATTTAGAGGCTCAATCTAGAGCTCTCAGAAGAGGAGTTTCCCCGGAAGAAATCACAAATAACTTCACATGGATCCTGAACCCTACTCTCTCAAGAGCAAGGGGAAATCTCTATATGCATACCATTGAATTTTGGTGGCAAATGAAGACTATCCTCGGCCTGGCTATGCAAGAGTAGGTAGAGCATTCAAAGGTGGTGGAGGACGAAATTGATAACCTTACTAAAAAATTCGTGGTTTACTTGGGAGTCTATCCACCACTGATGATTTGTCACAAGAGACTCTCCACACTACACTATTTTAAAGAAACGAGCTACTGAAAAAATTCATTCCCTTGTTGACAGCTCCCCTAGTGTGAAGAAAGAAGTAGTGGGTGCTTCCTCCAACCGTTCGACAACAATGGCGCCACAGGAAGGAAATACCCATGAACAACCAATTATCCTAGAAGATGACCCAGTCGTCACCAATCCCTAAGGTGCACGACAAGATCCTTTTTATCTCTTCTTCCCTTTAGGTTAGGGATCACTGTAGAGAAAGTGGCGACAACTTTGGCATAGAAAATAAAGGGCTTGGGATTAGACAATTTTTTGTTATCTCAGTATTCTAGTTTCTTTTTGGAGTCAACCTCAGTTTTGATTTCTAAAAGTTTTCTCAGTTCTAACTATTGTAAATTTCATAGTAAATGGAGCTTCCTTTTTGTTAAGATTCACTATAATTCTGTCAATATGGTTGTTAGTTTGGCCAAGGTCTTTGGCTCTTGTGCTGGAGACGTAGTCTTGCATAATCCATTTCTTGTAAATACCGCTACTATACAGTAATAAAATACATCTTATTCACAATAATAATAATAATAATTATTAGAAAATAAAAATCATTAATGGAAATAACTTACATGATAGCCAACCCTAGATCTTCTACTAACCCCTTCGAGCTGACCCTTATCGTTGTTGTTGTTGTCGTCATTGTGACTGATTGTTATCTCTTTGATGGTCGTGTGCAACATTTCACTTCCTCTGATTCTCACGAGAAGGAGAAAGTTATGGTTACTAAGGGGAATTTGGTTTTTCCACAAGGCTCTTCCTTCATCCATGCTGAGGTTTTTCCTTAAGATCTCTTGCATTTCTCAATTTTCATGAGGCCTTTTTCTAAAGTACTTTTTGTATTAAGGTAAAATAATTCGATCTAGTATAAATGACCACTTCTAGAATTCAAGATTAGATAGGAATCCTTTCCATTTTTATGCGCCTCCTTCATGGCAGTGGAAAACTTCAAGAAGGAAATTTACTCAGATATTACAACATAACCAAGGAAACTACCATCTTCTTATTTTCAAGATTAAATGGTGTGACCAAAGGTTGAGGTG
The DNA here is from genome assembly GCA_000404065.3 of Pinus taeda. Classification (NCBI taxonomy): domain Eukaryota; kingdom Viridiplantae; phylum Streptophyta; class Pinopsida; order Pinales; family Pinaceae; genus Pinus; species Pinus taeda. The sequence continues at coordinate 1,680 of APFE031587478.1, read as the reverse complement.
TAACCCCCGCTTCTCAGGCTAGGCAATTTAAGGATGCCCTTGCGTTGAGTTTTCTTCATTTAATTTGTAAAGAGCTCGCAGGGCTAGCCTTTATTATGGATCAGGTTGAAGACACTCCATCTATTAAAGTGGATCATACTTAATCTGACATTTCCTGGGCGGAAATTTTTCCCAATTCCCTTATTTGTTGTTTTAATGGGTTTTGGCCTTCGACATCTGTGTTTTAGGAATAGGTGCATCAGACTTGGACCTTGAATGTAAATCTATTTTTTTGCTCGAATGTTTTTTTATGGTATAATTTAAGGATCATCAAGATTGTTGTAGGGTTTTTGAACAAAGACCCTAGTTTTGGGGAAGATATGGGCTTTGGATGAAGTTGTGGTTTAGTAGTTTTAACCCTCTTACTGTAACAACCCGAGGTTAGAAGTTCATGTAATATAGTATAATAAAGGAAAAATAATAAGACCAAGGTCATGGGACACGTATTCCAAGCTGAATGAGACCAATATTCCTAGTGGGTGTCACTTTTGGTTTATTTATGGCTAAGGAAATTGGCAAAGGCATTGACAAAGAAAAAGAAACATTTATTGGCATTTAATTATAAAAATAAAATAAAATAGGAGAAAAGGGAGATGAAGGGTCAAAAATTTGCATGAGAAGGAAAATGAAGAAATTAGAGGCATCAATAATAAAAAGGCATCAAAGTATCAATTTGAAGCCTTTTTCCAGTTTGGTTTTGTAGTTTGCTTCAGAGAGGAGAAAAGCACCAAGATAAGAAAGCAAGCAAGAAAGCAAAGGAAGGACAAAGAAAGCAAAGGAAGGAAAAGGACAAGCAAGGAAAGCAAGGACAAACCAGGAGAAGTTTGGATCAACAACTTCAGTAGGAAGATTTTGCGGGTAACAAGTTGCATGTGTGATTTTCTAGCTAAGGTGTGAATTCATGGTTCATGCATTTGTTTATTTGGTTCATTTTCTATCATTGGCATGGGTTTTTCCTAGTTTTGACAATGATTTCAACCTTTCCTTTCCATTTCCTGGATAGCCATAATGTGACGAGATTCATTTCTATTTAAGCTTTGGATTATTGGAAGGTTTTGGAACTAGGTGAGGTGGTCTTAGGAAAATTCCCAACAGTTGGGGGTGGAGGTGGTTTAATCTCCAGGAGGCCCTCGATAGGTGGGTGGAGACAAACAAATTCCTCAAGGTAATGGTGAAGAAACTTTGAGGCATCCAGTCTTGCTTGGGTTTTGTGATCTCTTGACTGGTTTTGGCGAGATTGCGATAGCCTGAGGGTGGAGGTGGTTTAATCTCTAGGAAGCCCTAGTTGTTTATGTCTTGAGATCCCACATTCATGCTTGGAATATGGCACATGGGTGATTGGCTAAAAGAAAGATTTGGTTTAGCCCAGTTTACGGTTGGGTGGTATGTGGAAGTCCTTGACTTGTTTGGATTTTACATAATTTAATAAGAGCTATTTTCCTATTGTAATCTATGAACACTTGTACTTTTTATTGTGATGATTTGATGGTTGTTCTATCATGGTTAATAATATGGTTATAGGTTGATTATAAGCATGGATTTGTAATGTTATCTAGGTATGACTTGTTCAAGATTTGATAAGATATGGCTGGTTGATGAATGCATGGACTAATGAGTGTAATTGCAACTATGTGGAGATGG
>APFE031587468.1:1964-17904 GCA_000404065.3 Pinus taeda | reverse complement strand
GTATACATAGGTACATTAAATGTTCTTTTTCACTTTCCCAACTGAACTATATGAGTGGTTAGCTAAATGGACAAACAATCAAGGAAGGTGGAAGCTCGAAAGTCCTATAGTGTGGAATTTAGAATTGGTGCGACAACTAGAAGCCTCTAAAAATAAGATTGCGTGGGCTGTCGATCATTGGCTTGAGAAAATTCTGGGAGGATTTGTTACGGAATTTGCAGTTGACACATCAGTCAGCTATAGCAAAGATTTTTCAAAGGACCACGAGTGGAAGATTCTTTAGAAATCGTGAAGAATCAGGACCAGAGTATAGCCCATTGATTGGACCTCCTTCAAGCAATGATAAAGGGGCGGTGCAAAATATGTCACGAAGCGTTGTTTAGTTAATAACTTAGGGTATTCCTAGAAAACATCATCCATCCATTCCACCTACACCTCTTCCTCCATCGTATACACCCTCACCTATACCTCTACCTCTACCTCCACCATTCAACATGGCGAACAAAATGAAGATACCAATCTTCAAGGGCATAGGGAGTGAAGATCCAGAGAAGTTCTGGTTTGTGGCCAACATTATATGGGCAACACAGCAAATCATGGATGATAATATAGATAAGGCGCAGTTGGTTACCTCCTTGCAGGATCGTACTCTAACCTGGTACATTAAGTATTATGCTGACAATCCTCGTGCATTGATGACAGAAAATCAGACAACTTTGAACAAAGAGTTTAGTAAGCCTAAATCGGAGGCACAGTTAGTAATTGAATTTAAGGAGATCCTAATGAGGGTTGAGAAGACACCTTGGGACATTGATCATAGGTTGAAGTTCTAGATCAGACATGCTAACTTGCAAATCTCATATAGATAGCATCACGTCTGGTTCATCGCGTCACTTTTGTCCCATTTAAGAACTGCTTTGTCATAGCAGAAGATAGCAACATAGGAAGAAGCCTTGGAGATCGTGATGAGGCTAAACACATAATCTATTCAGCATACGAACCTAGGGGTACAATAGATCCACTTGCAATTAGCGAGCCTACATCTAGAATTATATAGTTTGAAGAAAGAAAAGGAGATTAAGCTAGAAGTGTGCGCAAAGGTTTGGTACTTAAAGTGCAAGGGCCATGGGCATGATAAAGATAATTATCTTGTATATGCAAACTATCTTATAGGGGGAGGGCTAGCCCCCCTGAATCCTAAAGCCCCAACCAGGCCAAGCACAGGAGTTGTGCTATGGTGCACCATTTGACAAGTCACTGGGCAACATGCAATGAATAACTGCCACTTGCTTTAGAAGTCATTAAGACACCTCAAAAATTGTTCTATAATTTATGTAAATCTATGGGCCACAATGAGAGTCCTTGTCGAAGCTATGACTTGATGATGGAAAGAACCCCTACTTACCATATGCAAGTAAAAACTAGGCCTCTAGATCAAGGTGCTAGAGTAGTGCGTGGCTTTTTCAGGGACGAGGTTAAGGTCAAGGAGGAGGGCCTGGTAGAGGTTGTGGTCAAATTATTTGCTACAACTGCGGATAACCAGGGCACTTTGCATGAGATTACCCGAATCCTACACACCCTTCATGTCAATACTGTAGAAAATTCAAGCATGCCATAGAATAATGTCTAGTGCTAATAGCTAAAATGCAAGAAAATAAAATTCAGGCCCAACAGCCTATGTAGAATTTACAAATGAGGAGAGATGAGTCCCGCGAGGAGGATCAGAGCATTAATATTATACTACGAAGCAATATGATGACTAATGCAGATAAGGGTAAGCAACTTGAAGATGATGGATGGGTCCGCAAAGGTCCAGAGAAAGAAGTTGGCTTTGACATTAATCTCGCTAAGGAAACATTCATGGAAGCCAAGAAGAGCTTTGCTGAGGCCTCCACCTCAGGAAGCTAGGACAAGACACAAGAAATGAGTGTGACACAAGAGGTTGATCCTTCCATACTCACTACCTTTTTTGAGACCTGCATAAAGTTACTGCACGACAGGAAGGCTGTGGAAGGATTGCAGGACCTAATAGACAAGTGCACTAATAAGGAAAAGACTCCTACTCAGTAGCCCGCGGTTAGAAAAATTGGTAAGTATAAGGCACGAAAAAGACGAGATATGTTTTTAACAATGCAGATAAGTGAGTATGAAATGGACCAAGTCATTTTGGATTTGGGGTCCGATGCGAATGTCCTACCAAAATAGACATGGGAAAGGATGGGGAGACCTGCATTGTAGTGGTCTCTGATTCAGCTAAGGATGGTGAATTAGTAGAAAATCATCCCCATGGGATGCTTATATGTAGTAACGGTTGATAATGATGGTGTGAATGTAGTAGTGGACTTTGAAGTTATAGAAATTATCAATGACAATAATCCCTACCCCACGCTCTTGGGAATCGGCTGGGCTATTGATATGAATGGGGTCATTAATTTGAAAAAGAGGACAATGACGTTTGAAATAAAGTCACCTAGGGTTATAGTGCCACTATATGCTATAGAAGGGGCGTGTCATACTGAACCAGTTCGCGATTATGTGGAAAATGACAATGAACTGGATCAAATTTACAAGATAAAAATGCGAGATCAGGATCAGATCAATCCAAAGATAGATGGACACATTGCATGGGACTGGAGATTTCCTGCACTTTTGATTCATATGAGAAATTAGAACATTGGAAAAACCGCTTACATGAAGCTTCTACATTATGATGCAATATAATGACGAAGTCATTGCATTGTATTTCGTCAGAGGTAAGCAAGTTACCTTACTATGATGGTTTGACTGACGTAGATATGTTTTGAGATGAATTTGAGCATGAAGTCCCTTAGGACCACCACTTTCATGCCTTGGATTTGGCGTTGCGTGCTACACCCGCACGATGGTGAGGTACACATAAGGATAGTTTTGTTGGATGGCGAGATTATAGGAGAATGTTGAAGCTACAATTTGGGAATGCTAATACCAAAATGATTGAGAAGTACAATGGAAGGGATGATCCACGCGATCACGTGGAAAAGTGGAGTAAAGCGTGGGGGATAGAACCGTGGCCCAATGGGTACATATATTTTTTCATACCTTGGATACGATCCCCATAAACTGTTACCTTGAAACAGAGCTCTGCCATGGCACTGCGGAATGGGATGTATTGAAGGAAGGTTTCTTATTGAATTTCAGCTTTGAAGATGACTTTGGAAGCATCGATGAAGCGCTTCAAGAAATTAAAGAGGTTCTCTTTAGGACACCAAAGGAATCGATGGAATGGACCCAACCAGGCTGGAGCACCCAATTGTGCCATGCCTTGGAATGCTCTAATGTGACCTCTGAAGAGGAGGAAGAAGACCCGAGGAATATCAATATTCCGGAGACAAAAGGGCATCGCGAAGTCAAAGGCCCACAAGTAGAGAACCTAGACATCTCCGCACCTTTGGAAACAAAGCAAGTAAACATTGGTACTGAAGAACCAATGTTTGCGAAGATTGGAGACTATTGGGATGATGCTATAGTAGACAAAGTTTCTAAATTACTTCGCGAATACCAAGATATCTTCCCCATTAAGTTTTCAGGGTTAAAGAGCATACCTGGTGATTTGGGCATTATGAGGATCACATTGAAGCCAGACGCGAAGCCTTTTAAATAGAGGCCTTGTCACCTTAACCCTAAGTATAAGGAAAATGTTCACCAAGAGCTGGATAAAATGCTAGAGGCAGCCATTATAGAACCTGTTGAAGAGTTAGAATGGGTGAGCCTGATGGTGGTCCAAGAGAAGAAACAAAAGGGAGGAATAGATATTTGTGTAGATTTGTAGAAGCTCAATGATGCTTGTGTTCACGATCCATCTCCGATGCTATTTACAGATGAAGTGTTAGACATTGTTGGAGGGCAGGAGGCCTATTCCTTTACTGAAGGGTTTTATGGGTATCATCAAATTAAGCTTTCCCCAGAGGATAGAAGAAAATCCACCTTCATGATAGAGTGGGGTTTCTTTTAGCACACTGTTATGCCATTTGGATTGAAGAACACATCTGCAATATTTTCTCGCGTAGTCATAGCAACATTCAAAGAATTCATTCATAAGTTCTCGAAAGTGTACTTTGATGACTAGACGGTGTTTGGCTTGGTGAAGCACCATGTGGCAAGTCTGCACCTTATGTTGGATACATGTTGAAGATACGAGATAGTGATGAATTTGAAAAACTATATATTCTGTGTTCCTTTTGGGATCTTACTTGGTCATGTTGTGTGCAATCAAGGATTGATGGTGGACCATGCAAAGATTATGGTGATTGTGAACTTGGAGGCCCCTATGAATGTAAAGCAGTTGCATGCAACACTGGGACACATGGGATACTATAGAAAATTCATCAAAGCTTATGCTCAAATTACCGTGCCCATGGAAAAACTGCTAAAGAAGGATGCACCATTTTTTTGGGATGAAGAATGTTAGTGCAACTTAGATATATTGAAAGAAAAGATGGTAGCTACGCCAATATTGGTATTTCCCTATTGGAAAAATAAGTTTCATGTACATGTGGATGCTTCTTGCATTGCATTGGTGTAGTACTCACATAGGTAGGCGAAGGAGAACTAGTCCATCCCATAGCCTTCGCAAGTAGGAAGTTATCCAAGGCTGAGAAAAATTATTCAACAATAGAATGCAAAGGGTTGGCCATGGTCTACACACTATAAAAATTTATGCACTATCTGTTAGGGGGACATTTCAAGATGTATATAGATCATTCTTCCTTAAAATACCTGGTCAACAAACCTGTGTTGGGGGGAAATATTTTTATATGGTTGTTATTATTTTAAGAATATGACTTTGAAGTCATTGTGAAGCTGGGGAGGTTGAATGCTGGACCTCACCATCTGTCAAGAATTGAAATAGGTGAACCGAATAATTTGGAGGAAGGGTTTCCAGATGCGCAACTCTTTGCGGTACATGTAGCTGATAACCATTTTGCTGATATTATTCACTTCTTAACTACGGGGATGGCGCCTGAAGGATATGAAAATCAACAGAAGAAAGAATTAGTAGTGCACATAACCAATTTTTCATTCACTGTGGGACATATGTACAAAATGGGTGTAGATGAAATATTGCGAAGATATGTGCCGTACTTTGAGCATGATATTATTCTCGCCGAAGCTCATGGGGGATCTATGGGAGGCCATTATGCAGGAAAAGTAACCACGCAGAAAATTTTGCGCACAAGATTAGGGTGGAAAACATTACACAAGGACTCCAAAGCATACTGTAAGGCATGTGATGCATGTCAAAGGACTAACAAACCGTCATGAAAGGATGAGCTACTACTACATCCTCAGGTATCTTTGTAAGAATTCGAGAATTGGGCGATTGATTTTATTGGGCCAAGTCAGCCCCTAGAAATAAAACTGGTGCGCACTACATTATCACTGTGACAGAATATTTAACTAAATGGGTGGAATCATAGCTAGTGAAGGATTGTACAGGGGCTAAAACAGTAAAATTCTTGTTTGAACATGTATTAACGAGGTTTGGATGCCTGCAAGTTTTGATGAGTGACAGGGGTATGAACTTTATGAATGAAACTATTAGCGCATTGACAGATGAGTTCTAGGTCTACCATCAAAAGACATCAGAAGAGTACACCATATCACCTGCAGCCAAATGGGATGTCGAAGATTTTAACAAAATTTTGGAGAATGCACTGACAAAGATATATAATGTGCAATAGAATGATTGAGATGTGTGTGTACCTATAGTGCTATGGGCCTATAGGACAACCTATAAGAAGTTGATAGGGAAAACATCATTCAGATTAGTCTATGGGGTTGAAGTAGTAATTCCTATGTAATACATTGTGCCTAGTTTGCGCATAATAGATTTGACATATATGGCGGATCGCGAGGCCTTGGAAGAACGGCTTGCACATCTCATGGAGCTAGAGGAGGATCGATTTTTGGAAGGATTCCACCAACAAGGATAGAAGGAATGTGAAATTTCATGGCATGATCACCATATCAAGCTTCGCACATTCAAGGTAAATGCTCTTGAGTTGTTATATGATAGGAAGTTCACTAAATTTCTAGATAAATTCCAGATGCACTAGTTAGGACCATATATTGTCAAGGAAATTACAAACAGTGGCGCAGTTCATATCATGAAGCTGAATGGGGAGCCCTTCCTATGAAAAGTGAATGGGAGCAGGTTGAAGTTGTATGCAAAGGATCCTGCACAATGAATATATGGCAATAGGACAATCTTAGTGCTCTAGGTAGTTGCAAGGGAGCATGAGACTATAAACTACACTGCCTTGTTCAGAGGACAAGGCAGCAACCTGGCTGTACGAAGATTGATGAGGATGCACAAGATGAAGCTGTGGTCAAGACGTTGTGCTATGGGGGAAGGTACTGCATAGCCCAGCTGGAAAATTCCCGTTGGAGTTACTATTCATGATGTGATGGCTAGGAAGCGGTTAAGAGGAGCATCGAGGCGGAAATTAAGGTGAAAATATTTGAAGATCTACCACCAAAGAGACATTTATTATTATAATTTGGTGGGAACAGTTGGATTTGAATTCAAATTCCCCTATAAATTACAAGTACCGGTCCAACAAAGAACATTTTTCACTCGAAGACTTGCTGGGGCATTTTACTGTCCGACGCATATGAGTCGAGCATTTTGGGAAGAATTTGTGCCATGCCCCTCATTTGCAAATTGTTCTGTAGTAGCCTAAGAGCTATTTATTAAAAGGATGACTGACACTAACCCCACTGAAGCCCTTAGTTTAGAAGCAGTTGTATCTGACACACCAGGTCCTGAAGTATCTGGTATGGAGATTACGCCTGTTATGCCCATGGCACCAAGGTCGCCTAAGCCGAAAGAAACTAGAATAAAAGAAAAGAATCCCACTTTGGAAGAAAAACAGGCACCCACGAAATAAAAATAAAAGAAGATGGTGCTAGTGCGAATATCACCCAGAAAGCATACAGATCCATAGCTGAACTAGAAAAAGGAAAAGCAACCAAAAAAGGTAGTGGATTTAGAGGAAGAGGAATACCAAGGCATTGAAGAAGTGGATGCCGAGGTGGTCAAGACAATTTCTATGCTACCTAAGAGCATCCCTCCGTGGAAGGGAAAAACTAAAGTGACCAAGGATCCTAATCCCGAAAAATTTAGGGTATCCACTCCTTTGCTCCCGGAGAAGGACACATTTGAAGGACCTAAGATTGTGCTATCCTGCTGTTGAAATTGGATGACTGGGACCTTGATGATCAGGAAAAATTTCCACATATGGTGACCCATAAGTAATGACAAAGATGTACTATGATGGCACATGAGTTATACAGTTAGAACCCATGAAGTTGGTCTGCGACGTTGAGCAGTCGGGGCTGCTAAATATGCTATTAGTACCACACCATCGCTGCTCCCCTATCAATATGGTTTGTGTGCACCAACTCCTCATACTGGTGCACTATGTGATTTTGTGGCTAGGGAAACTTATTCCAATAACATATATGCGGATCCATAGGGTAACAAAGTTGCCTCACAAATGAGTGGACCCTGCCAAGGAATTTGCAGGGAAAAGAAGGGAAGAGGAGCTAGCTGATAAAATGAAAATGGAGTATGGTCTTGTGAAGAAGTCATGAGGATACTCAATTATATCAATAAAAGACCAGGAATTGTAGTTCACTGCCCAGATCCTCACAAGAAAGATCATGTGAAAATGCCGCGCAGACGAAGTTCTGGTGCCGGTTGTATCACTTGCTACACAATGAGTGAAGGGCATGTAGTATAATTAGTCGAGGTATTTGTTGATGGTGCTAGACCCGCCAACATTTAGGGGATCACCCTAGTATGAAGTCCCAACTAGACCTCACACCATTTGGTGTGGGAGTCCCATCCAGTATGATGGCCTGGTTGCCATTGTCTTAAGGATTTGCCTCAACTCTTGGTTGTCAACACAGGAGAGTGGTCTACTTTTCGTTCGAGAAGTGAGGTTTGCATGCCTAGTGAATGTTAGTGTACTTGTGTCAATGGTTCTTTCACTATAAAGGGAGAGGGTAAGAGTGAGTCCCAAGTTGGTTGGCATGAAGTGCCAACTCAGCTAGGAACACACAACACAACAGGACGTGCACAACTTCCGGAGGAGTAGTCCACACAAAGGCAGTAGTCACAACACACAAGGTAAGATAACATGTACAACACTCAACAGATGAGTCTGAATGAGTGCAATGGTTGTTACAACAAGCTTTACATGGAAGGTCCATTTGATTTCTGTGGAGATAGCCACCATAGGCGAGACATCATTAACAACATATATAATACATTTCCATTAATAGATTATGTATTACGACAAGTGAAATAGTTTAAGTGTTAAACAAAGGTTAAAGGAACATGCATTAAAAATGTTCAAGATTAGTCTTACAACAATTACAATACATGTGTGAAAACATGCTGGTCTATTAGCAGGCTTCTGAATTAAGCGAAAGTTCCAAGACACATTGTTACACCATACATCACTAACCCCGTGAGAGGGGTATTGGAGGCACTACTTACTCCTCAAAGAAAAGATTACAGAATCTCTTGGCTATATGGGAGGAGCTGAGGTGAAAATTTTGTTCATGTACAAATGAGGGGGCATTTATAGCCAAGGGGGAAATTGACCCTTGTGGCTATTCAAATACCCTCATGACTGTTTGATTTCCATGAATTTTTGACTTTGCATGACTCTTTGTATAACAAATGGGTCTCTTGGACTTCCATGTTACATTACATTGATTGAAAACATAGCCCATACTAGAGATGTGGGCGACATGACTCATGACATGACTCGACATGACAGTGTTGGTACATTCATGCTGCTACTAGAGTGCATGTTGAACTACAGTGCTGCTAGGTGATGGATGTCTTCATGGTGTAGCACAGCTTCACCTCCACATGGCAAAGTGTATGGAGTCTTCAATGGTATTTGGTTCACTTGATGATGCTTTGGCACATTGTTCCTTGCTTGCATGTTGGAAGGCTTGATAGGATCATCTGTTCGTGAAAGGTGCATGCTTGTCCATTCGTCTGTCCATGAGCACATCTTGCATGTTTGCTCGTGCTTTCGTCTGTGAACACATCTTTGCATGATCATCCATTTGTGAGCACATCCCTTCACATGATTCATTCGTTTGTCCATTGGTGAACCTCTCCTTCTGCATGTGCTCCCTTCGTTCATCCCTTTTGTTGTCGCACCATGTTTGTTATTATACCCGTGCCCGCAGTTACTCATAACGAGACGAAATAAAATCCAAAAACCTCCCAGTCTACCATGACACATGATCATTTCAGATGTAGGTGACTGGGAGAGGTAGCAAGGTTGCAAAGTGGGATGATGGCTCCTGGCACTGTTGATGAAAACTGAGGAAGAGTCATCGAGTGATTAAGATGGGAAATCAAAATCGATAGTAACTGTTAGCGAGGTTGGGCTTGGCTGGAAGGAAAAATTGCACAAATTTTGGGAGGGACAGTCCAGGTTGTGGGAAGGCAAGGTACACAAAATCTGCTTAGTTTCCAGAATGAGTGGGTAGTAAGGGCTGGAAGGAAAAATTTGCACAATTCTTTGGAGGAATAGGTCAGGCAGCAAGGAGGATCAACAGGCAAAAATTGTGTAGTTTTTGGGAGGAACTGACCGGGAGTTTGGCAGTCAAAACTACACAATTCCTAAAGGGAATTGGCATCTGGCTGATGGGTCACAGGCAGTAGAAATTACACAATTACCAAGGGGAACAGGCAATCAACTGCTGGAGCTTGGCAGTAGAAACTACGTAATTCCTAGAGGGAACGGGCAGTCTGATTCTAGGAGCTATTGGCAAGGGAAATTGCAATGAGGTGACAGGCTGGCCTGCTGATCATCTCTGCACAATTTTTGAGCTGAGTGGACTGTTGGCCAACAAAAGGCTTGCTCATGAAAGCTATGCAATTTTTGAGGGGAGTCAGTCTCAGGGTGGCTTCCGGGTTCGACTATCCAGGTGGTCAGAATAACTGTTGATTTAATCGCTTGTGATCAACGCAGTTTCAAAAGACTTGCTTGGTGCTTCTACATATTTCTAGGTGACAGTTGATCGATTCAATGACGGGGTAATTGTATGGATGTCAGAGGGAAGTCCAGTTGTCAGAATTGAAAGATGTAAATGTGATCTTAAAAACACACACCAACATGATTTGACGACGCAATGACTCAAACCAACAAGACACACATGTTCGACACAACTGGCCGAAGGTGCAAGTGACAAGAACGACATTCGTGATTGGTCATTGATTGACCATGACAATGCTTGCGTGATAGTGAATGTGACTCCATGTGTGAGTGCAATTTTTTTTTCATAGTGAACATAATATGTACGCACGAAGCGGAGACCTTGAGCATGACCAGAACATGGTTGCAAGTGCGACATTGACATCACCATGCAAAAGATTGGGTGGATTAAACAAGAATGGCGGATGCAAAGACTCCCATGGGCTCATGGAGTGAACTTGAGGGTGTGTAATCATCAAGGGAAACTTCTATGGGAGGCTCTGAAATTAGGTGGAGGCCAAAATTTTGGAGGGTGGTTGTAGCCACTGCAACACTTAGTGACACACTAGTAGAACTCCAACTTCTCTATTTTGGTTCGTTGCTAGCACATGGCTTTGGTATTTCAGGGAGTATTCAATCGTTGCATGGGTTACTTCATATTCCCCACTTACCCCATGGACATACATGGTTCATCCTTTGCTAACTTAGTCAAACACAATCAAAAGTTCAGCTTAGACCTTAGTGTTTTGAATCCAGGAAGGGTACTTTAGCTCACAAGTTGAAGATTTCCAGAGTATGAGTTTTCATTTCTAGTGTTGCTCCGCTGCCAGTAGGCCTAGGCAGTACCCCGACAGAGTCATGCAGGAACACATACATTTCTTCACTTCCAGCGAGCCTAGATAGTACCCCGATGGATTTGCATGCTTCACATCTCTGTGTAGGAGGCCTTTCTCTTCTTTCACCTTTGTGTTTTTCAAGAGGATTGTGCATAGGCACTTATTTATTTTTTGGGTGGAAGAGGGATCCCGAATTATTGAGAGTAGGAGAGGTTGTTCCTTCAGAGAAGCATGTAAGACCTTTGACATAGGTTTTCTCATTTAGATTTCCCCTTCTCCGTTTCTACTAGTTGGATGAGCTGGAACACACAAAGTAGAAGGCTGAGTACAGGCATGGGGCTTCCTAGTCTGGACACAGGTTCATGGTTGGACCAAAAATTCCCTTGTAGATGGTTCATATTTTATGTTAAGACTTCATTGGCCTAAGATTACAACCAAGCACAAAGAAGATGGACACAAGACTGGCCAAGTTCTATAGTGTCACAAGTTTCTTCAAATTTCAGCCACATACTCTACTCAAAATCCATAACATAGTAGTTGGTAGAGCTTATTTCTGGAAACAAAAATAGTAATATATCAAACAAACAAAGTGAACGTGAACAAAAATAGTAAGAAGAATAAAGCAAAGTAAAAACAAAGATAATAAGAAAATAAAACAAGATGAAAACAACAAACAACAAGCAGACGATGTACATGGCACAAGCATGACCTGATCTATTGAAGGTAATGTTTGAGATCCTGGTTGTTGACAGGAAGGTTGTCAATCCTTCCGTCAAGTGATTACAGATGATACATGTGTTGGCCAAGCTTCTCGTGGACTAGTGTAAGTCCACCGGGCTTCGCTACCGGAACCTGGTGACATTCAAAAAAACCTTTAAGTGAAGACAACACCACTGCTTTAGGTACTGCATGCAATATAGGCTAGGATGATGGCACAGGGTATTTGTTTTTATTCTAGGAATGGTTCAAGTTCCTGAAATCAATGCATAAGTGGATTTTCCCCGATTTTTTATGTGTAGAATTTAAATTAGAAAGCCAAGTATGATAACGAAATTTGCAAGTAACCCAAACATCCAAAAATTTAGTCAATTCTTTCTATATAAGGAGCTCAAACGACATATGTGTTTTACCTGACTTTTGCTGCTATGGTTTGGCTCCTCCTTTACCTGTAATCCTGTGTTGGGTTATTCACGTGTCGTATGTACTTAGGTCGTCATTGAACCTCATGGACACATCTTGGTATTGTTTGATTAGGCAGTCAAAAGTTGACCACTCTTGCGACACACAGTTTGTACCAAGATTGACCATCTTTGGATTGTGATTGGTCCCCAGGTTGCTTTGTTCATTCATAGTGGTGGTCTTGTGGGTTCTGCTGTTTCTTGGTCCTTGACCAAAGTTCTACAAATCATAGAGCTTATTGATAGAACCCAACCCCTCGTGGACATGGTTTCCTTTCTTGCCCTCAGCTACAGTTTTCAGAGATTTTTCATTCTTACCTTCATCAATTGTTATGTGCTTGAAAATATCAACATTGTTCGCAGAGTGTAGTATTAATTTGAGTGTGACCATGTTGAGGCTGAGGGTTCTTGGTAATCCCAACATGAGTGCTTCGTGATCAGCGATGTTGTTTGTGCATTCTAACTTCAAGTATCTTGAAAACATGCATTTTATGTTGTTTTGGGCAACTGAGCTATACCTGATCCTTGAGCCATCATGTCTTTGATTCATCAAAATCCATGGCCCACAACTTGTTTATACACAGACCATTTGACATGATTGTACTACTGCTACTATTACTACTATTGGTACAATGCATTGTACAAGTTTCATTACCATCAATTGGGCAAGGAAAGAGTCCCAACTATGTGTCTGATGAGGTTGGAGCTGGTTGTGTAGGATAACACTCTAATAATGTTTCCAGAAGTTAGTTGGCAAACATGAGTTCTGCAGAGGCCAACAATTCGTTCTCGCCGTTAAGGGGAGTGACATTGTGTTTCATATACCTCTCAGATAACACCTGGATTTGGTTGCATCTACCCTTGTACGGAAGCCACATGTGAGACCACTCTGTAGAAAACTATCCATCTAGCTTGTTGGACCAGTCTCTAGTGAGTAATAGACCATGTGCTTTCGGTATTTCCACAACAAATATGCTGATGCATTGGTGGAATCGACTGTCATGAGATAGTCAGATGATCACGTCTCACAATTCACCAATGGCTAGTACTGATGTATGATCAAGTTGGATGATTTGCGTGGATGTCTCACTCCATTGCGCATTGATCTTCCTAGCAATGGAGAGTGCCATTGCGTTGGTTTCCATGCCAAAATCAACCAAACAGTTGTGAACATTGTAGTTAAAAACTTCAAATGAAAGTAAGAATGGGGAGCAACCTGAGTTTTCTTCTTCTATCTGATGTGTATTTAGAATAGTGGAAAGTGATCTGGGAGGTGTGCTTGCTCCCTTGCTTGTAGAGGTTGTGCTGTTTGTTGTTGTCTGCCCCAATGCATGCAGAAGGATATCTCTATGACTTTGGACCTTGGCTAACTCGAACAAACTGATGTTCTCTTGAGTTTTCTTCATGTCATCAACAATTTTGTAATCCAAAGGTGGTAGACTCACTGAGGTGTCCACGGTGGAACGGATGTTCGTGTTGTCCGACGTAGTGTTTTATAACTTGCTGCTCATGGATGTGCTCTTATCCACCACTGCCTTCATGGACTTGCTTTGTGTTTTCTGCTTTGGAGCGGCCTTCTTCATCAGTAGTCTCACCTTCTCTTGCATTTCCCTAAGTGTAGGTGGAGCCCCTTTACTCCTAATATATAATTATCATTTTTCTTTTAGGGCTCCTTCTTGGTGTTCATCTTTGACATTACTTGTGAGCATTGATATGCATTCACCACATGCACAGAACTTGATGTTTCATCAGGTACAACCTCTTCATCATTGTCAGTGTCTTTCGTCTACTCCTACATATTGGTTTCCACATCTAGTGTATGAGCATAGACTGAGCTAACAGCTCACTTCCAATCCAAACAAGAGTTCTCAGGGTGATGTTCTTCGTGGAAGGAACAAAACTTAGGTTCTGTACATTGTTTGGGTTGGAACACAAGCTTCTACGTAGTTTTTGAAGCAAACTCGTTGCTACTTGATGAGCCACTCGATGAACTATTTTCCTGTCTTTGTATGGGCGGATGGCTTCTTGCGAATGTGTCCATTTTCCATTTCTTGAGCTCAGACACTTTTGCGGTCAAGTTCTTGACAAGGCGAATGAGGGTCTCAATATTGGTTGCTTCCTTGTCTCTGTCCTTGCTCGCCATTGCTTGGGCTTCCTTCTCGCATCCTTGGATTCCTTTGTTGATTTGTCATCCTTGATGACTTCAATCGCGTGTAGGTCTTTCTCAATAGCAATATCCTCTTCACAAATTTCCAAGAGCGTTGGTTTCACAGCTCGCTTGACAAACTGTGCAATACTGGTTGGCAATGCGGACGTGTAGTAATCAATAGTGATGAGAGTCATGAGGTTTGGTGTCTGTTGCAAACTTGTTCGGAATACATGTAAAGCTTTGATTGAAGTATTTTACTTTTTCTTCTCCCTCCATCTTGATGCTTCCTAACTCTTTGAGTAGCATTGTTGGGGCTTTGTCGTCAGCGAAATTCTCATGGAACATGCGTTTGAATGCACTCTAGTTCTATATAGAGTTCGGTGGAAGGTTGTGATACCATGCAGCTACACGACCATGCAAGGTACATGGAAACAATCTACATGCTACGTCATCAAACCGTACTTCAAGGGTCTGTAGCTGTAGGAAGAAGTTGTCTAAGTGGTCTTCTGCCTTCACCGTACTATCAGGGTTGAACTTGATGTTCGTTCTCTCCGCTCACTTCAGAATCTTGTGCAGATGAGTCAGGAGAGCCAATGGTCCCTGAGTCATCCATTCAAGATTTGATCCGGATTTAAACAGGAACGCAATAAAATGCAGAGATAACCATATACACAAAGATGCAGCGGAAATAATACTTCATTTCATTAATGGAAAATACTGAAATATGCTTACAACTGGAAATGGAAATAAACCAGCTAGGGCGATGGTAGCTTATCTCTGAGAAGAGATGTGTGGCTACATGCCTCTGAACTGTCTTACAATGAGGCTCGAAGGCCTATTTATTGTTGAGAAACGATGGAAAACATTCCAAAACCTAACCCTAGAAGATGAAACGCCAAACTATGGGCCCCGTTTGGGTAAATTGGTACATCAACTTCCCGGGGTCGTAACTTTGGCATACGGTCTCCATTTGACGTGCATGATAGCCCGTTGGAATGATCTCTCCAAGGAATACGACGAGAAAGACGATTTTTTATCAAAAAAATCACGGAGAAGGATTTCCCAAAAAACGTCGTTTAGGGCCTCAAAACGGCTCCGGAAGTTCTAGACCCGAAAAACTGCTAAAAATAGTAAACTGCGCTATAATTAAGGAAACTGAAAATGTTGAGGTGGGGGTCTAGGTGGACTTGGAAGGTGGCCACCAATATCCACCTGGATCATTCCTCCCCCCTTAGGAAGCAATGGTCCCCATTGCGTTGAGTTCCTCCATGAGATGAGGAAACTTTTGCTGAACTTGGTCCCTGGTGAGCCACTTGCCCTGGTGAAGGAGTTGTCCTGCTTTGACAATTCAATACAGTTGGATATTCTGCTGGCGAGTGTGCTTGATCTGTGTGTCCATGATCTGATCAGTTGCAGCTTGTTCCGTGCAAGCTGGATTTAACTCTGTGGGTGTGAGTTGTTCTGCAATGTCGGGCGTGTCAAGTAATGGCGGAAAGTATGGCTGAAGGTGGTCGACATTGAACACCGGGTGTAGGCCAAGGAATGGGGGAATACTGAGCTCAAATGCATTGTCTCCCACAGCCTTGGTAATGGTGTAGGGGCCATATCGGAGTGGTTTGAGTTTCCGATAGGCTCCGGTAAGGCGTTCCTTTTGCAAATGCAACCAGACTTTGTCACCCACTTGAAACTTGTGTGGCACCCGATGTTGATCATGTCGTTGCTTGTACT
>APFE031587467.1:60980-73104 GCA_000404065.3 Pinus taeda | reverse complement strand
AAAGGTCCCTAAGGAAACATGACATGAAAATGGAAGCAAGTCATGAAGGAAGGCTAGATATGGACTAATGAATCACTTTCCAATGAAAGGAATGATGACATGACTGACATGACTCATGGATGAAAGTGATGGATAGTCTATGACTTACGAAGAGGTCCCACAAGATGTAGTCTCTATGACAAAAAATAAATTCATGACATCAAAGAAAATAGTTCTACAAGCAACTGTTTATTCCATGATCTCCACTGAGAAAGTTGCTGGAATGGTAAAAAGGGAGCTTGGTCAAGTCCCTAATTAAGAGGGAGCTTGGGTACATTCCTTTTATAGGAATGGGTACATTCCTTCAGTGGAATGGGTATGTCCTCCTTAAGTTGAGAGGGAGAGATAGCCACATCATTCTTGTCTTCACTTGGGAAGATAGAATGGAGGATTGGGTAAGCATATGTCATTTGATACTCTATGAGGATGAGTTGGGGAATCCAAGATAACTGTAGTCATAGAGGACCAATATTCTTTGAGGATTGGAAATACAAGATAAGAATAGTCTTGTTGGAGCATACTTAGAGAGAAACCAGGTGGAGTATGTTCTGAGAGAGACAATGATGAGGGTGTTTATAAATCATTGGTCTTGCCAACATTGTGCTCTAATATTGTGGAGAGATAGAGAAGTTAGTTAAGGCCTTGCTATATGACAATGCTGGATGATATGATGCTAAATAGATGGGTTATCAATCTGACTCTTCTTATGAGAATTCTTTAAATTGAAAATGTCCAAGTACCTTGTATAGATTATGAATACCTCCCTAGTTAAGAGGGAGTGTTTAAATATGTAACTAGGTTTGGTTTTCCTAATGACATGTGTAATCATGATTTTATGTAATTGATGTAAAAAAGGAAAATAAAATTATTTTGTAATTCTTGAGTCATGGGTTTCATGATCAAAGAATTTTATTTTTATAGATGAAGTTCCCATTGCAAGCTATTAGGTTTGGTCATCAAGTGATAAAGTTTATTGAGTCAATGTCAAGTATTGAAGACCCATTTGGGCATGTTATACATTGTAATAAGAGAATATATTTGAGTCACAAACCCTCTAAGACCTTGTCATAAGCACTCCCTCAAGTCAACCTTCAAAACAAATGAAGATGATTCTAGAATAACATGTCGGCCTAGGCACAAGATCAAGTCGACCTATGTTGCATGGACAATTCACTATATATAGGAGCACTCAACATCACTTGAAGGATAATTCAGTCAAGCATCTGAAATAAAGAAGGAAGTGCGACAAACACTAGAGAAGGGGTTCATCATCAAGCGAAGAAAGGAGGAACAAGAAACAAGGTATTTTGGCACTGTTTTGGGCTATTCTCCTCACAAGTGTGACAAAAACTAGGGTCTCTACTGTGGTATCATATCAGTCCTTGAAGAAGGTCACGAATCCAACATTCTTGTTAGCCGAGGTCACAAGGAGAAGCCCTCAGGTCAAGTGAAGAAGGAAATCACCATCAAGATCCATAATTCAGCCCACACATGTGACTTGTAGAAGTTTCAGGTAGCTAAGAATTGCAGGACTGTGGAGGAAGGTCAAAATTTCATAATAGTCGAAATTTGCAGTGCTAAAAGTCTGTTTGACTAACGTTGACTTGGTTAAGAAGAAGAAGCAGTTAAGAATGGTCTTGTGACTTGGTCTTGGAGAGGTTAATAGGTCAAGGGTCTTGGTCTTGGAATTCGTCACTTGAAGATTCTATAAGAAGATGAATATGTTTGAGTTTTCCTCTCAAGTTGGAGAGGTTTTGGCCCTGGATAATCGCCTAAATCTTGTGTCTCATCTCATTATTGTTTGGTAGTTGTTTGATGAAGAAGAACACAATAATAATCTAAGTCAAAGAAGAACCTAACTTAAAGAAGAAAAAATATTCACAAACAATTATTATTTAAAGAGAAATCACTTAAATTCCTATGTCCTGGATTTCTCAACAACAATAACCCATTTGACAAGGATCTCACACAACCAAGTCTCATCTTCGCTGGGGGGGATAACCCACTTGAAAAGGATCTCACACAACCAAGTCTTATCTCTTCTTGGAAACTAGGGCCAAATTCCACCTTAGGACAACTAATATGATGGAGATAATTATTGCATTTGATTCCTTTTTTTGAGAGGTCCAATTTTGATATAAGGATCATCTCATTTTGATAAATAGAAATGGAATTTTGAATTTATTCTCTCTCATGCACAAATTGTCAAGGTCACCCTTAGTCAAATGTAGGCTCATAAGATGAATATATGTGTCTCCTCACCCTCAACGAAGTGTATAAATATGAGTGACCTCTCTCTTCATTTGGTCATCACTCATCTCTCTCTCTCTCTCCTCTCTTGATTGGCTCATACAACTTGGAGGCAACCTTCTTTACTTCACACGTGTGAAAGGAGGACAAATTTCTAAGTTAGTATGTTGGCCAAAAATTTCAGGAAACATGACAACATTGACCAACGTTGACCAAGTGTTGACTACGTTTTGGAGGCAAGAAGTTTGATTTTTGGAGGTTGCATTTGTTGGCACATTTTTCTAGGTGATTTGGACAAGTTGACCGAGTTGACTTTAGCGTTGACTTTAGATTTGACTGTAGAATTTACAACATGGTTTTCTCTCTCCTTTGACTAGTTTGACCAGTCTATTTTGGGCTAAATTTGACCCTCTTGTAAGGCCGAATTTATCTGCTATTGACCGAGCTGCTTGGAGGAAATTTTGGAGTTGCTTTGACCACCATTGACTCTCTAGTTATGGTTTTAGTTCACTATTGATTTGAAAACACTATTTTGGCCAAGTTAATTTGATATTTGTACTCTCTCTCTCTTTGTTGAACTATTGAAGAATAATAAGAAGATTTGATCAAACTGTTTCCCCACATTGGGGCTTTTACTTGGCATTCACCACATCTTGTGTTCTCTTGCCTTGGCTTGTCTTCTGCAGATGTTTTTATGTTCTATCTGCATTTACTGTCAATGTGTTTAAATTAATGTGATTGCCACTGGATATAATTGGAAATTGTCATTGGGCTGATAAGTAACATTGAATTAAATTGTACTAAAACATAGAACATACCATTGTTCTCTAAAATTAACATGGTATCAGAGCTCAGGTGAAGACAAATCCCAAGCAAGAGTGAGGAAAAACAATAACTAAGGGAAGTTGTCAGACAAGGACTTGGAACTAGTCCCAATGACGACTACATCTTTCTTCAAATTCGAGGACAAGATTAAGGACAAATTCGACTATCATGCATTGAAGATGGATCTATATTTTAAATTGGAAGAAAATGATGCCATGGGCTATGTCAAAGGAAGAATAGTGGGGCCTCCTTCAAATGCATCCACAACTGCACTAACAAAGTACAAGAAAGGTGAGGTTAAAGCTAAGAAGATTATTGTTGATTCTATTCACAAACCTTTGGTTGCCTATATTTCTGATTTGGAAACATCTAAGGAGATGTATGACAAGATGGTTGGGATGTTCAAAGTAAATAATGAAAATCAAGTTCTCTTTCTCAAGAACAAGTTGAAAGACATCAAGATGGATAGAGGAGAATCCATCCAATCCTACTTCATGAGGATTACCGAGATCAAGAATGATTTCCTATCTATTGGAGAAGTCATTGGTGACAGGGAGATTACTCTTATCACACTTGGATGCCCTACAAAAGAATGGGGTGTGTTCAATACTACCATTCTCAACAATGACATGATTCTAGGATTTGATGAATTATTGGCTAAATGCACGCAAGAAGAAGTAAGGATGATGGAAAGAGACAAGCCCTCAATTGGAAACAATCCTACCACCTTCTCTGCTCATTCTAAGAGGAGGAGCAATGCTCGTCCAAGGAATCAAGGACAAGTGTTCAAGCTAGGATTCAAAGAAGGAAGAAAGGGAAGATGCTTAAATTGCAACAGGTTTGGCCACTTCGCTAGAGAGCTTCCTCATAAAAAGGATACTCCAAGAGATTATGACAACAATAACAACAAATTCAAGGGAAACATAAATCAAAGGAAAAACAAGTTTGTTATGACTCCGTAATTTTCCTAGGTTGAGGAAGAAAACTACAAATTTAACCACAAAACCACTTTTAAAGTTGGGATTTAGCCCTTCCAGCTTCAGACAGGGATCTCTTTGTCTGATTTAGATTTCTGTTTTTAAGATCTTAGGCTAGCTATTTAAGTTCGAGTTGGGTTTTTCAAAAGTTTGGTTGAAAGATGCTGGAAAATTCCATTGGGCATGGAGTCATAAACTTTTGAGTAATCAATTGCAAAATTCGGCTCTTAATCTTCTTGCAACAATAAAGAGTGAAAAACATATGGAAACTGAGAAAAAGAAACAATTTTACATGAAAGGATAGATCACCAATTGCTGGAAACTGAGATTTAGCATTTTTCTTCAAGAACTCAAATGAACCAAAACTTAATGGCACATAACCACCTTGAATTAATTCACAATTTTCTTCATGTTTCAACCTTCTAAAACCATCTTCAATCTCATGGTTACTCAATGGTTGTGATTTTGAACTGAAATAGTCTTCCCTATAACAAATAATAGGGTCATCAAATACATGAGAAGGTTGTTTCGAATCTATGATATTGTCAACTTGCTTCCCCTGCTTCATTAGTAATCTTATAATTTTCTTTCAACAGTTCAAATGAAACAAAAGATAAGGGTAGAGGGTTCCATCAACTAACTCATTGTTTTCCTCATGTTTGATGTAAGGACTATGAGATTTCTAACTTATAACACCATGAAAGTTCTCCTTTAGTAATTGAAATGAAGCAAAACACAAGGGAAAAGTTTCTTCACCTGATTTAGTATCTTCTTCACGTTCTTAATTTCTGTCTTCAAGTGAATATATAAAACAATTAGTATGTAGCTCATGGTGACATGAATCAATAGCCTGTCCTTCTTCTGCAAAATTTTCTTGGAAAGGAGGTCTTCTTTGTTGCTCCCTAATAGTAAGTTTGTTTTGCAAAGTGAGTTTTTTTATCAACCTTTGCATGATTTTTACTAATGCATCCAACTTATTGTGTGATGATGGAGGAAACTCCTCCTTAACCACTCCCCTTCTTTCAGCTTCCATTTTGGCCTTTTTGACCAAGATTTTCGCTTCTATATCAACAATATTTTTATGCATTTCTTCCAAAGTTGCTAGGTTTCTTTTCCTTAATTGATAGGCTATCTCTGCATGAAATCCATCCATATAGTTAAGTAAAGCCTGTCCTGGGGGAGGATTTATGTTCGTTGGGATGGAATTGTAAACCTTATTGAATCTAGTTGAGAAATCTTGGACTGATTCTCTTGGTTGCCTCTCTAGATTCCTATACTTAGCCATGACATGGAAAGGGTTCTTTTTAACCTCCCATCTATCAAGGAAAGTGTGCTCAAAATGTTGAAGATTAACAATACTGCCTGCTGCTAGTCCTCTGCCATTTTCTGACCTCTCCAGCCAGGTTTTGGGCAAAAAGCCTCATCTTAACATCATCAAAATCAACTTCTTCAACATCTACAAAGTCATTCATTTTGTCTATGTGTTGTTGTCCTATAGTGGGTCCAGTGCCATCAAATTTAGGCAACCTTTGACCATAGTTCCATGGTAAATCATGTAAAGGATATTGTAGATCTAATGGAACATATCCAACAACAACCATGACTGTGGTTTTTTGAGATGGAATTTTAATGATTTGACTATGATTATCGTTTGGATCTTTTTCAAGGTCACTATTACAATAAGGAGATGCATTTGCAACTTCAAAGGAATGATATACAATTCTAAAAGGAAAATAATGTGCAGATTTGTAATCTTCGTTTAGATACAGCTTGTAAACGAAAATCATTTTGACAGTTTTAGGAAAGGACATAAGGTACCTGATGAGAAAGAATCCCTGATACCTATTTTTTATGAAACATGCTTCCATTACTCTATCAACAAGTTTCGTTATCTAGAGGAGTATCTAAATCTGAATGTAACAATGATTGGAATCGCCAAGTGAATATTTCAGCCTTCTTGTGTCTGATCACTGTCCACTATTAACAATCGGATCTAAACTTTGTTGATATTTCCGGGGAATATGAAACCTTCTTCCCCAGTATGGTCGCCAGAATTTTATCATTCCGTGATTTTCCTAGGTCGAGGAAGAAAACTACAAAGGTAACCATAAAACCACTTTTAAAGCTGGGATCTAGTCCTTCCAGCTTCAAAGAGGGATCTCTTTGTCTGATTTAGATTTTTATTTTTAAGATCTTAGGCTAGATATTTAAGTTTGAGTTGGGTTTTTCAAAAGTTTGGTTGAAAGATGATGGAAAAGTCCATTGGGCATGGAGTCATAAAATTTTGAGTAATCAATTGCAAAAATGATAGAGGAACTGTAACAAGGCAAGGTAGGCCAACTCTTGGATCCTTCAAGATATTTACGGTGTGAATGAGATGAATAAAATTTAGAATCAATTTAAATATAGAGCATACAAAAATGAATTCTATACTTAAATCTCAGAAAGAAAACATTGATATTGTTAACAAGTCAGAGCAGAGTACACTTAAGCAAATTCATCCCTTAATCTTCTTGCAACAATATAGAGGGAAAAACATATGGAAACTGAGAAAAAGAAACAATTTTACATGAAAGAACAAATCACCAATTGCTTGACATGGGAATCTTGGAACAACCTTTCTCTATGTTTTTGTAAATTGATCACTTTGAGTACAATCCATGGCTTACATCAATGCATAACTCTTTTCTTCATACAAGTTCCATCATAATCCAACACATTCAAACCCTTTCTAAGTCTTGTTACAAAATATTTATAGACTCTCTCGAATAAAATCAGACTTCAAATCAAAACTCATTATAAAATAATATCTAACAAAGACAAATATTTCTTGAAACAGAACTAGAAAATAGGAACTCTAGTTGAATTTGGTTGTTTTGTTGAATCTTTAGAGGAAAACTGTTGTTGATTGTATCTGTTTTCCAGAAAAAATCTGAACCATAAACTAAAGATAAAAATAAACACTAGAAAACTACAAGAAATTTAGAACTGGTGGAAAATCTCCAGCCTTCAAATCTGGAGTGGCAGTAATTGTTTTTGCACAAGTTGTGAGCTACCTTTCAAACTAACAACCTCCCTTTTCCTGCGATTTCAACAGTTGTCGACCCATCCATCTGTTAACTCTCTGTATGGTCTTATTAGAGAGATTTATGCCTTATTGTTTTACTGTACTCCTCAGCCCCTCAAGCTTGCTCCTTTGGCCTTTATTTTGTTATATATCTGGGCTAGTGAATATCGGTTTAATGCTATACCAGAGCCCCTTTATAACGTAATTTAACGTAAATTTACGCTTTTATCCTCGCTCCCTTTGCTTTAACTCTTCTTGTATTTCTTTACCATAGGACTGAGGGTTGTGACCATCGGTCTATCCTTGAGGTGCTAAGGCTTTTTTTTGCTACTGGGTCTATTTTCATTTGTTAAATGCTTTAAGCTCTCGAGTTCTATAAGTCTTAACGACCATGTGCCAACCCTGATATCGGAGCCCCCTCTCATCGGAACCTTTTCAAGTGGCAAATGTTTCAAAGCGTCGATATCCCTCAACCTTTGATTTGCGACCTTCGATATAACGTCATCACTTCCATGTGCCACCTCGTGAGTGGTGACATGTGTCACCCTGATTTCCCCCCTTAGGACCCCTCAAAATGCCAAAAATGCTTACCACGTGTCTGTTGTATTGCCACGTCATGCTGGCGTTAGATGCCACGTAGCTTTATTAGAACCAACCGTATGTTGCCACATGTCCCTTATCGGAACTAATCATATTGCACCACATGTACTGCTAGAGGAGAGAGAAAAGGCCCATCTTGCTCTACTTTTTCTTGGCAGTTTAACACTATCGGCCCCTTTTTATATCACAACATTGCATATTGGCACATTTTTATTTCACTTTTAATATCACACTTTTCATATCGCAACATTCACAATTCGACGATCGCAGATATGCCATATGCCATATGCCTCTGACATGTGATCGTCGATGTCATATGTCTGCTTCGATCGCCGCTTTCTGATTGCCCCAGATCTCCGATCACCGATATCATATGTCTGCTTCGTTGTGCCTCTTACGTATCCTTCCAATATGAAAACATTAGAAATTCTCTAACTTCACACCGAGCTGACATGTGGCAGAAGGAAAATACCTAAAACTTAGAATTTTTTCATGTTTTTCCTTTGTTTTCTCGTTTTGAGGAGCAAAACTTTTTCCTTTGTTTTTTGGTTTTGAGGAGCAAAACTTCAACCTGCTCTATCTTTTGATCCAGAAGTCAGTTTCAAGATCTGAATACATTGTTGGAAAGCTGCATTTGAGCACTTTCCAGTGAAAACACTAGAAACATGATCTGAACCCGAATTTATATGCAAAAAACCTCCCAAACTTTCAAACTTTCCTTGACCACATGACTTCAAGAACTAAATGGCTCCTTTGACAAGTAAAACTTTAGGCTATGACACCTTAGTGATACATAGGCTAAATTGACTATCAAATTCTTGAAATGAATAACAAGGAGACACTTCAACCCTGAATTATATGACCCTAACAAGGTTCAACAACAAAGGAAAGAGGAATGCTGCCGCTGCTCAAAATGGAAATGGTCGTCCTCCCAAGAAGTCGAGAAACTCTAGGTATGAAGGAGTAAATGTTGTAAAGCAAAAAGAATCTTATCTTATTTCTGCCCTCACTATTGTTAGTCAAGTTTGTCATTGATGTCAATATGGCATTGTTTATGATGGAAAATTCTTGTGATCCGTGATGTTTCCTTAAGATGCGCATTGATAATAATGCCCTAGTGATGAAATTTCTTGTGAAGATTCCATAACCTCATGTATATTATGATATCCTCGATGAAGGACTTAATGACATATGATGACATGGTTGGAGACCATATGCTTAGATGGAGGACGATGTGATGACATATAGTGATATGTTGAGATATATTATTGTGTGAAATATATTGTGATATGCTGATGTGATGACATATATTATAAGTTACAACACATATAATATAACTATTAAAATCGACAACTAGGGCCAAACTCCATGTGGGTCATCTTATTCATGTTAACTGATATTTTTCTTGGATTCCTCTCGTCGATAAGTGTAGGATTGATCTAAAGATCATCCGATTCCAACATGTATTCATGGAGATATGAATTTATTTGTGTTACTTGACAATTTGTCTAGGTGAACTAGCAACCAAATTACCCCCAATTGTCCTCCACGTTTTATTATAAATAGAGGTGGCCTTCAAGTCATTTTGACACACACTCACACTCTTGTGATCTCTCTTCATTCTATTTTGGGTTTTGATGAAGGAGAGATCTAGAGGGAGTGCTCTAAGATATACGCTGGCCTAATGATGCCCTAATCCACAATAAAGGGAAGTCTAATACGCAGTCATGAAGGAGGGATCTTAACGCTACCAAGGAGAAATATTAATGCTGCCATGTAGAGCCCTAATTACAGTCAAGGAGAAGCCCTAGACGTGGAGGTGAAAGGGTTGTCTAAAGAGACCTATGCTTCCTTAAAAGAGGCTCTCCTACATAGTCCTAAGAGAGGCTTTAACATCTAATCTTAGCCCTAAAGGAACAGCAAAATATTAGCCCTAATATGCTGTCCTAGGCCGCAATCATTAAGGTTTTGTATGTAGAAAGTGGAAGCCTTTACAAGCCCTAACCACTGTCCAAACAAATGTATTATGCCGCTGTTCTAAAGCCCTTAACATGGATCCAATAATGATACTATTCCACTGTCATAGAAGACTATCAGCTGCAGGACTCAAAGGAATATTTATATGAAGTTGTGAAGGCACTTTAGTAGCCTTATATGCAGCTGTAAGGAGGCCTAGAAGAGGTCCCAATCACATATTAGAACGTGACTTGATTCGCTGTCACAATCTGCCCTAGTCATAGTCAAACGAGAAGGCTACTATCCGTAGATCAGAAGGAGCAGCAAAGTATTAGCCCTAATATGCTGCCCTAGGCCGCAATCATTAAGGTTTTGTATGTAGAAAGTGGAAGCCTTTACAAGCCCTAACCACTGTCCAAACAACTGTATTATGCCGCTGTTCTAAAGCCCTTAACATAGATCCAATAATGACACTATTCCACTGTCATAGAAGACTATCAGCTGCAGGACTCAAAGGAAGATTTAGATGAAGTTGTGAAGGCACTTTAGTAGCCCTATACGCAGCTGTAAGGAGGCCTAAAAGAGGTCCTAATCACATATTAGAAGGTGACTTGATTCGTTGTCACAATTTGCCCTAGTCATAGTCAAACGAGAAGGCTACTATCCGCAAATCAGAAGAAGCCTTATCAATATTTCAAGGATTGGAAGGTCAGCATGGCATTTGTGGCAGCATGGTAAAAGAACAGTGATGAGTGCAACACAACGATGAGTGCAACATAGTGATGAAGTGGAACACAGTGATGAGTGCAACAAAGTGATGAGTGCAACATAGTGATGAGTGCAGCACAATGATGAAGTGCAACACAATGATGAGTGCAACCCAATGATGAGTGCAACACAGTGATGAAGCGCAGGATAGTGATGCAGCACAACATAGGATGAGTGTAACACAATGATGAGTGCAACAAAGTGATGAGTGCAACACAATGATCATCACAATGATGAAGTGCAACACAGTGATGAAGTGCAACATAGTGATGAGTGCAGCACAGTGAAGGGTGTCGCAGAGTGATGAAGTGCAACATAGTGATGAGTGTAACATGATGGATGCATCATAGTGATGATGGGTGCAACATAGTGATGATGGATGCAGCATGGTGATGGAATCACCTTGGAGAATCAATTGAGGGATGAGATCTGATAGGTGTGCCTTAACAAGCCCTAGCGTTGTCCAAACAAATGTATTATATCGCTGTTCTAAAGCCCTTAACACAGGTCCAATAATGAGACTATTCCAATGTCCTAGAAGACTATTAGCCACATGTATCAAAGGGAGATTTAGATTTAGATTTAGATTTAGAGGGAGTTATATTCATAAGAGGTACACGATCATTTTAAATCTGAAAAGATCTCATAAAAAGATTCGGATTGATAACCCATCGGTTTAGCATGATATTCATCAACATTTTTACATAGCAAGGCCTTGACTAACAATTATATCCACGTGATTAGAGCACAATGTTGGCAAGATCAATGATCCCTTCTAGGGTACTAGCTAGCTTGGAAATTTGGAAATGGATGGTTTGTGAATGTAGGTATGGACTTTTATTGAATGTGATGGTTCTCTCATGACGATGTTTTTTTAAGATGTAATGAACCTGTAACGTTGACTTGTTCTGCTGGCAAGAGTAAAGACATTCTTTGGCGAAATGGGTGAAGAGCTCAATGAGCATTGTCTTTATTGGGAATTGAAGTGATGTTGTTTAGTAAAATGACTATATCAACAAGATTTAGTTGTTTCATATGCATTTATCTTAAAAGCATCACCCCACCTTTCTCAGACTTCGATGATACTCTCTTTTTGGGTGCTTTTTTTTATGGGAAAAGGAATGTTAAGGTAATAAGTTTGCCACATTGGTTCATCATGCCAATTTGCATAGTTTTGAGACATCATAGTTGTAATCATATCTCTATAGTTACAAAGTCGTTATCCAATCGAAAAAAATATAAATGATACATATTCTTAGTGGCTTTATAATTATACATAAAAGCCCGCGTTTGGAGAGTCTCATAACAATACATGGAGCAAATGTGTGTCGAATGTCATCTTTCTAACCACTGAGTATAGTACCACAAAGGTATTGTTAGGCCCCTATACTACTAGAGTAACCCCTTATTGTTATTAGTACAACCCACTTATTATATTGATGTACCCATGTAGCGCCCATATTGTTACTATTGAGCCCCATAGAAGCCCACTATTATTATTAGTGTGCCCTTGCATTATTATTGTTATGTAGGCTCTGATTATGTTATGGTCCCTTAGACTCCTATATATAGAGAGGAGGTCTTTTCATTTGAATCATCCAAGAATTGTTCATTTATGTAATGTAAAGGAGGTTGCCCCCTC
>APFE031587467.1:35796-60970 GCA_000404065.3 Pinus taeda | reverse complement strand
GCCCCCTCGAAGAGGCTGAATTCTAAGTCGTTGATCTATCTTTTCTATCTTTTCTTGAGCTGGTTTCATAACATAGGTCTATTCCTCCGTTTTATTTTAGTGCTTATATTTTAGATACTCTTTGTTTCAACTCTGAATTTCCTGTACTGGGGTGGAGATAGACTCCACAAGACCCCATTCCAATTCACATTTATCACCAAAAGCTGTGGAAAGCGCACTATAAGGACCACTTGTACCAAATCTGTAATGGTTTTATGTTGCCTATTTACCGTTCCATTTTTGATAAGCTTGCCCCAAAGATTTCTTCGGAAGCAGAGATTGACCTAACCGCTCTAGGAAACTGGTTTGGGGAGGATAAGTTCACATACATAAGGGTTTTTGGTAGCCTTGCAAGACCTCATGTCCTTCCTCTGTACATACCTGACAAGCTGTTAGCCCGAGAATTGGCCTATCAAATTACAACTGCAGGAACATCCAAGACTCTTAGGATTTCAAAAAAGCAGGCTTTGCATACTTTTCCTTTGAGATGCGGTGTTTATAATTTGCACGACTACAAGCATGCGAAGAAGGAAGCAGAGAAAATAAACATGCTTGATCTTGCAACAATTCCTAATAGGCAATTCGATCCAAGGAAAGTTGCCTATAATGTGCTTGAACAAGCCAAACTTACAAGGTTTGATCATAAGGAAGATGATTTTGATGACTTGTTTTCTTCGGCAGAGTCATTATTCCAGGTACAAGCACTGGCCAAAATGAGATATAACGATGAAAGACTAGTAGAATTCAATAAGCTCATAGAACAGAGGTTGCAAAATCTACCTCTAGACTTATTAGCTACTACCCCAACAACACAATCAAGCGAGCCTGAAAAACAACTCATTGACAAACCTCCTGTTGTATCAAAGATTCTCGAGAAAGAAAAAGAGAAAGAGCAAGAGAAAGAACAGGAGAAAGAGCAAGAGAAAGAGCAGGAGAAAGATCAGAAAAAGGAGCAGGATAAGGGCAACGAAAATATCAATGTGGATACCCATATTGATCCTAAACTACTCCAAGAATGGCAGCAATTTGACTCCATTATAAGCAATCTGGAAGGCCCAAAAGGTGCCAATACACCCAAAGTAACAGATGGACAAGATACAGTGTCAACAAAGGTTCTGAATAAAGGAACGAGCGGCCTACCCCCTATTACGGATTTAGAAATGATTCCAAAAGATCCCTCCGATCAAATTATTTTACAGGTGGAGGACATACCTCCATTAGATGTCTTTTACAGTCCAAAACACAGGGCTGTAGTGAAAAGGCAGAGGAAAAGGAGAAGACTTGATCAACCTTCCCTTTTTCCAGAACAAACAGAGATAGCTAATGTAGTTTGGAAAGAAGAGTTTGACCCTTCCGATGACCTAACAAAGCTTTCTCAGTATGCCGGAGCTTATTCGGCAGACACTATGGACAAGGCATTGGAAGTGAGTAATCTACTTAAAGAAAAGGATCAAGCAATTGTTTTGTTGCAATTACAGGTGTCTGAAGCACAACAGAAAAATTGAACAGTTGGAACAACAATTATCAACACAGCAGCAATTTTTTTTCACTGAAACAGGTATGTTTTATTAAAATGAGGAGTAGATTGGACTCACGCCATGGTGGCCATCATTACATTACTTCCATTTTTGTTTCTTATGCTAATACTATATTCAGGATTCTCATGGATTACAGGGATGATAGGAGCTTTTTCCATTTATGAGGAGTAGTCCTTTCCCCAGCATGCACCCTTTGTTTGCCATCAGGTCTGCTTCACTGTTCAGGCTTCTGAGAATATGGAGGAATTTGTAGGAGTCAAAGTCAAGCAGGATGCTCTTTAGTCTGTTTAGAGATTTGTTGAGACATGCATTGTTAAACAGTTTGCCTGTGTTTAAATTTTTTATTAAGACCTTTGAGTCTCCAAAAGCTTGGAATTCTTTGTCACCTCTATCTCTAGCTATTTGACAAGCTATAAGGAGACCTTGAATCTCTGCCTGATTGTTGGTTTTCTGCCCGATGCCGTAGCAAAAACTATCCCTTTTTGTGCCATCCGGGGCATAGATGACCCCTCCGGCTCCTGCTATCCCGGGATTGCCTTTGGAGGCTTCGTCAAAGAAAATCGTGGTTGTTTTTTGTTGACGCACCATTCATGGAAGTTGGCTTCGGAGTCCCTTTTGCGCCATTCCAGGTTCGCTGAATGAGGGGCTGTTAACTGCTTCTAAGGATGAGGGGAGAGGGGGCCCAACCACCTCTCTTCTTCGGGGAGGAACAAGGAGTCTTCTGGAGAATGTTTCTGTTGGACTGCTTCAAGGAGAAGGGATTTGTCCTTTGCCGTTGCCACGAAAGGAGTTTGCAACTTGTCATTGAATATCAAGTCATTCTGGGTCAACCAAATCTGCCAGCATACAAACTTAGGGATAGCGTTCCAGACTTTTCTCCAGATGGACTTGCTGGAAATTTTGCTGGGGTAGCTTTGATTCCATGAGTCGAATAGATTAGCAATAGAATTATGAGAGGGGGCTATGATTTGTAACTCTTGTAGAATGAGACCCCATACTTCTTTGGAAAACTTGCATTCCATAAAGAGATGTTTGGCTGTTTCTGAGCTCCTTCTACATAGCTCGCATCTATGCGGCCCTGCTATGCTTTTCTTCATCAAATTGTCTCCAGTTAGCAACTTGTTGTGGACCAACGTCCGGAAGAAAAAGTTTAATTTGGGTAGCGCTAGCGGTTTCCAAACTTTCTTCCAGAATTCTGGCGGTTTACTACTGTTCCTGTTTGGTTGAAGGGCATTATAGGCTGCGGCTGTTGTGTAAATTCCAGAACACCCCCATCCCCAACTATCCTTCATCTTTCTGTTCACTGGGGCAGCTTCTTCTAACAGATCTTCTAGGATGCTCTTCTGCTGATATAGTCGCTCTGGAATTCCAAAGAAATCCTAGCTTTGCCAGTTATCGTGGCAATCCCAGTTTGACAGATCGTAGAGGATTTTTATACCTGCGCATTCAAGCCAACATTTTAACTCTGCTATTTCATCTATTTCTGCGAGGGGATCACGATTCATAATTCTATCTTGCCACAGATTTATGTGTTTACCGCTTCCTGGGATCTTGTACGCGCTGCGCATGTAGAAACTCATTGTTTTACTGCATAGTTTCCATACTTGGGAGCAGTGATTTGAAAGCGCTGACTGGATATTTGTGAGCTGGATGTTATGCGCATATTTTGTTTTCAGCATTTCGCTGACAGCTTGTTTGGGCTCCTTGAAGAGTTTCCAAATGATCTTGCCTCCCAACACCAGGTTGGCTAATGTTGGATCACGATTCTCGAGGCCTCCTTCAGAGATTGGGCGCTTGACCACATCCCATTTTACTAAATGAAACTTGTTTTGATTTCCTTTCCCTCCCTTCTAAAGGAATT
Organism: Pinus taeda; assembly: GCA_000404065.3. Taxonomy (NCBI): domain Eukaryota; kingdom Viridiplantae; phylum Streptophyta; class Pinopsida; order Pinales; family Pinaceae; genus Pinus; species Pinus taeda. The sequence goes on along the minus strand of APFE031587467.1, from coordinate 57,532 downwards.
CCCTGAGAATTTTAGAGATTTGATTTGTTACGCTTTTGGGGGCGAGAAGGAAGGCTACCTGGTAGAGAGGGAGTGCCGATAAGACAGTCTTGATCAGAATGAGTTTGCTTGCTTTTGTGAGCCAATATCCTCCCCAACCTGTAATTTTTATTTTTATTTTGCTGATTATTTCAGACCACAACGAACCTCTTATTGAAGCCGTTTGTGATGGGGAGGCCAAGGTATTTGATATTTTCCCATTTAGCATGTCCTTTAAAGCCTATCAGGTTGGAGATACTTGTGAGCTCCTGCTGCCCAATGTTCCAGCCATAGACTTCGCTTTTTTTTCTATTGATAGAGGCTCCTGAGACCTTGCAATAGCTATTGAGAACAAAATCAAAGGCTTGGGCTATTCTGGCGGAGGCACCTCCCAGGAGGAGGGAGTCGTCCGTGAAGAGAGCATGGTTCTGTGCCGGGGAGGATGAGGAGGGTTTGAGGCCAGGGAGGAAGCCTGAGGCTTTTTCGGCAGCTAGCTTTCTACTGAGGGAGTCTGCCATTAGGATGTAAAGGAAAGGGGAGAGTGGGCATCCTTGCCTAAGGCCTCTCTGGGCTTGAAAAAAGGAGGAGGGTCGACCGTTTACAAGAGGGAAAATCCAAGAGTTGTGGGTGCAGGCAGTGATAAGATTGACAAAATGGGGGGAGAAGCCAAAGGAGAGGAGGACTTTGTAGAGGAAGGAGTGGTTGACATGGTCAAAGGCATTGGCCATATCAAGTTTTATCAGCATACCTTTTTCTTTGTGGTAATTGCTTGAGTGGATAATCTCCTGCACCTGGATGACATTATCTAAGATGTACCTGCCTTCTACAAAGCCACCTTGATTGCTAGATATCAGCCTGTTGAGCAGTGGCTTGATCCTGTTAGCTAGCAGCTTTGCCAGAATTTTGTATGAGGCGTTACAAAGCGATATTGGCTTGAATCTGGAGAATGTTTCTGGGTTGGTTTCTTTTGGGATGAGGGTGAGGTAAGTGGAGTTGGTTCCTCCCCCTACCTTGGCTTTTCCCATGAATCCTTTTACCATATTTAGTAGATCAGTTTTGATAATGTCCCAGCAGGTCTTGTAAAAGTGAATGGTGAATCTGTCAGGCCCAGGGGCCTTGTCCGGATCCATAGACCAAATGACTTTGTTGACTTCTTCTTCAGTGATGGGGTTGATGAGAACGGAATTGTCTTAAGGGCTGACTAGGTGAGGGATGTTGGAGAGGAGGTCAGCAGTTTCCTCCTCATTGACATGGTTATCTGCGGTGTAGAGCTGTCTGAAATGTTCAATGGCTGCTTCTTTTATCTAACTGAACCCTTTGCAGATCTGCCCCTCTGAGGTTGTTATTTCAGAAATATGGTTTCTGGAGAGTCTTGCTCGATATTGGCGATGGAAGAAAGTGGTGTTCCGGTCACCAGCTTTTAGCCACAGACTTCGAGACTTAGTTCGCCAATACTCTTCCTCCATCCCAGAGATCGATATGTTGAGCATTGAGTTTTAACTTCTTTGTAAAGGAGCATTGGGGTGATTTCTCCTCTTTCCATTCTGCTTGCAGGGCCTCAAGTGACTGTACAGTTTCTTTTCTTTGGCTGGTTGGATTTGGAACCGGTTTCTTTATTCAATCCTTCAGGGCTTGCTTTGTGGCTTTGAGATTTTGTTCCCAACGTAACTGGAGGATCCTGTGACAGGTTTTGCCCATGTAGTTTTCACTCTGTCTATGAAGCCTTCCCTTTCTATCCAAAGAGAGCTGAATCGAAAGGGGATTGGGCCGAGATCTTCTTCATCTTCCAGAATAAGCTGGATTGGCTTATGATCTGAGGTCAGTTTGGGCAATATTTTGGTGGTGATTATCTTCTTATTCATCATCAGTGTACCTTGGGCTAAAAAACGGTCCAGTCGAGCATAGATATGGTCCTCACCCACTCGGTTGTTGGACCATGTGAAGGACCCTTTGACCGGAGTGAAATCGAGAAGATCCCACTGCTGGATGAGGTCTTCCACCATGGGGAGCATGGGGTCTCTGTTATTAGTTTCTCCCCTTTTTTCTTTTGCTTTTAAAACTATATTTAGATTCCCGACAAGAATGATGTTGCTGGGGGAGTGCTGCTCAAGGAATTTAGTAAGAGATTTCCAACAGTCTCTCTTTTCAGAATACAGAATAGGTACATAAAGGTTGGAAAGGGAGATGGTTAACTTACTTGTGCAGTGCGTAAGTTCTGTGTAGATCCAGTGCTGGGTCTCATGGTATTTGTTCAGCTGGAAGAGATCTTCTATCCAGAGTGTTGCTAGCCCTCCAGATGAGCCTCTTGCGCTGACTGCTCTTCCTGTACTTTTCTTCCATTTCTTCTTGCTGATGTCTAGCAGGGCTTTCCCCTCTATCTTAGTCTCTTGGAGCATTAGAATGTCTGAGGGTTCTATTTTAAGGAGATCCTTGACCACTTCTACTTTCGAGGGGTTTCCCAGACCTCTATAGTTCCAAGAGATGAGGCGCATTATTTACCAGGGGTGGGGTGGGAGCCCCCCTTTGGGGGCTTGTTCCTGGAGTTTCTCCCGATTGATATTTCTATTGTAGGCTGGCTCCCTTGAGTTTTGAGCCTTTCCGCCTCCCCTTCCCTTGCTTCTCTACGAGATTTCCTTCCAAGTTTTCTTGTGGGTTGCTCGAGGGTTTCCTCCTCCGAGGAGTCGAAGCTTACAACTGGTTTTTTCCTTGCTACTTCTGCGTATGAAGGGTTGGAGGGGCTTCCTTGGAGGGCTTCTAGATGAGCCATTTCTACATCTTCTGTGTTGTTGATGGGAGGATCGGTTTGGTCCACTTTTTCCGAGGCTGCTGTGACTGACTTGCTCTGGCTCTTTTCTTTAACATTTGAGATCTTTTCTTGAGTGGGATTGGAGCTACTTGGAGTCTCTTTCTGAGTGCCTTTCCCATTGCCTTTCTTCTGATTAGTGGTTTTTTGTACTTGAGTCCATTGCTCACCGTTCTGTTTGTTTAGCTGTTCTTCCGCCTTCTTCTTGCAGTGTTTGGCGAAGTGCCCGTAGCCATGGCAATGTCTACATTTAAATGGCAGTTGTTCATAGTCTAGCTCTTGGACACGCGTCCAGCCTGCGATTGTAAGTTTTATGGCTTCCGGCAAGCCCTCTTCCAAGTCGACTTCGACACAGATGCGTGCACATGAATATTGATCTGTTCTTACCGCCTGATCTATGTATTTCCCTAATCCATTGCCGATGATCTGGAGTGACTTCTTGTTCCAGCAGTGTAGGGGGAGATGAGGGAGCTGCACCCACACCAGTACAGCTGATGGGGCATCCTGGGTTGGGTTGAAGTTTGGCGACCATTTGTTTAAGTATAGACCTTGGGGGCCCATAAAATAAGGTCTGTTTATGAAGATTAAGCTTCTATCCTCTACAATTTCAAATACAAAGATGAAAAAGCCTTTGCATACGAAGTAGCTTTTTATACCTTCTTTGATTAACGAATTCCAGTTCCTTTGTGTCCAGTCCTCTACTGACTTGGGTGATGGCCAGAGGCCTGTGAACTGGCCTATGAGGCCTCTCCCAGCGAGGTTCAAAGCTGCTTTGCAGGTTTCTTCTTCAGGAAGGGCTACCGTAGGGATGGAATCCATCTTCTTGACGAACTTCTGCTGATTGACAGAGAGCGATCTCTTATAGCTCGAAGCGATCATTGCTTTGAATGCTGTCACTTCCAGGGGTGGGGGCAGAGGAGGCTCCAAAGGGTCCGGGCCCCCTCAGGGCGCCATGGCTAGGCGCAGCTGCTCAAGTCAGGCAATCGTGCAGTAAGGAGCAGCTTCGATCAGGCTAATGCGGGGTGGAGCTCAGGAAGGATGGGGCAGGGACGGACGAGCCCAGCAGTAAGAGGCTGCCAGGCGGGGAGGTTGCAGGAGGCAACTCAGGAAGGGGGGCGCGCCGGCTAGGTCAAGCAAAGCTGCGCGCAATATTTTTTTTTTGTATCAACACAACAACAATTAAACAATCAATTGAATAAGCAATTGCTTGAAGAGAAACAGAGAATAGACTCAAGCGCAATACAAAAGCAGAAAGAATTATCCGAAGCATTGGCCAGGTTAAAGACGATGAATGAACTAATGATGAAAATGAAAGATGAGCAAATCGCTCAGCTGTCACTTCAAGTAGAGAAGTTCAAGAGTCTTCCACAACCTGCCGATTTCAGATCCGAAGCGCTATAAATTAACAAGGCATTGGAGACACAGTTAAGATTGTTATGTCATAACATTTCTCTAGTTGAGCCCCTTTGTGATATAATGGCATCAATAGTTAACAAATCAGTTGATGTTAGGCAAGATTTGGAACATGCCAACGAGACTCTGACAAACTTTCTTGCTTGGCAAGACACCAATGAGGGGCAGACAACAAATCTACCCAAAATCCTAGAATCACATAAGGAGATCCTTTTCTTAGAATGGCAGTCACAGTGGATGAAAGCAGAGAGAGAGGTTTCCAGATGTAGATTATCTACAAGTAACTTAATTGAGTAAATCAATAACACTCTTTATCTATCTAACATGATTTCACAATGTACCCCAGGTAAATTGTTGTCAGCAAAGACATTAGAGCATGCATACAATCAAGAGTTGGAGAAGAATGGAAGATTAGTCGCTGGCATCCAAAGTTTAACTTGGGATACCTATTGGTTTTTCCTAGTAAAACCATACAGTCAAAGGGCCACCCTCAAGTGTTTAACCGATGTGATCGGTTGTATCATTCCCGATATACATGATGCCACATACTCAGCTCAACTCCATTCTCGTCTCAGCCGCCCTCCAGAATTGGAACCGATGCTTGCAATTTGCCAACTCAAATCAAAGGGAGAACAACCAAAACAATGAATCATGCTGCCAACTACCAACAAACCTGCTGTGGAGAGGATATTCAAGATTTAGTTGTACCAATTAAATAGCATTTTATTTTTATAGTTAGTTAGTTTAATTAGTATTTATAGACCCTTTCATGCATTTAAAAAGGGTCCTCAGTTTTTGTATAAGACTCAAACTTGGAAGTTGCATTATTGTGCTTCTGGTATATTTTTTATAAAGACTGGTCTAGTATTCCAAATTCTAACGAGGAAAGTTTTTATGGGATGTGCACTATTGCCTTGATGTGAAAGTATTTCTAAGTTGAAAAAAGGAATTCGAATGCGATTGATATCGGGAATGATTTACAACACATATGGTACTATTATCTATGATCTTGTTTCATTCTTTTATGTGAACCGTCATTTGATTACTCTTGCTATCATTGGATATATGTATGTGTTTTCAACAACAATCCTTATATTTTTCACTATTGAATGTTTAAAAAATGTTATTCTTTTAGGATATATGTATCAGTGATATATAAAGAATAAGTGTAATAATGTTTTATTGATTACTTTGTTCAACTATTTGAACAAAGTAATTATCATATGAATGAATGTCTTTGTTTACCAATAGAGTCATCTATATGCCTGTTTGTAGATAAATATTATCAAACGTTACACTAAAAACAGAAATTTCTCGGGATATGATAGTTATTCGTATTTTTACTTTTTAGATTAAACTATTCATCCATTACCATTTTATTAGAAAACCACTCATTTATCCATCCCCTTTTTATTCATTACTGGGAAACTGGTCCCATTATTTCCATTCGGAGCCACCACGCCAAACGGAAAAGGAGCTGCATTAAGGTTAGGACCGGGTGGTTTTCCTCGATGTTGTTGCAACGATTTTCGAGGTATCAACACATTATTATATGATTCTGAGATGGGTAACTTCATGCTTCTATGGATTTCATTGTACTTGTTATCTAAGTTGCGCTGACACATAATCTTCAAGATAATGAAGATGTTTGTAAGTAAAGTTGATAAGCATGGTGAAGAAATTTATATGAATGATTCTGATAAGAAGGATGGAAGCCGTGAAAAATTCTCCAATGCCATATAAAAGAAGTTGATCTCCCTAAGTTAAGAGGGAGCCTAGAAAACAGTATATCTCCTGAGTTGAGAGGGAGGGCATATTATAGTCACGATGGATACCTTGAAGAAGAAATTGGAAAATACATATTAAGGTGTTATTGAAAGAAGGAAAGTTGGTTTTGGTTGTTGGATGTGAAGTAGGAAAGGAAGTTGAATGATTAAGGAAGCCTTTGTCAAGTTTTGTTTGGGAAACCTCGAAGTACTACTCTAATGAATTATGAGGCAACTTTAAGAATTCGAAAGACCACAAAGTTTTGTATTTACTCATGAGTATTTGAAAGGTTGTTACTAACCATGGTTGTGGCTATTCAGTTAAATCTCTCGAACTTTTTGAAAAAATGTGCTTGGCGTTAGAGAGATTTAATGTGTTGAGGCTTTGTGTGTGAGACACATTTCCTAGGAGGACATCGGGGCAACAATATGTTTTGATGTCTAGATCTAGAAGTAGGGAGGGAGACATTGGTCATAGAGCTCTGACCTCAGTTACACACCTAGATCCCTGGGTTGACGGTTAGCTAGTAAGCTTCATGGTACCTAGACTGGCTGAAAGCTTTAGTCTGTCTTAGTCCCACCCAAATAGATTGCCCTCGTCAAGAATCTAGTCTGTGGCACCATGAGTGCCTAAACTGTTAGAGTACCTTGGATATATTTCCCTGCTAAGGAATCTAGTCCATGGCATTGCGGTGCCCAAACTCTTCATAGTTCATATGTTTTGAGATCTTCCTTGTACTTGTTATTATGAATACCTCCCTAGTTAAGAGGGAGTGTTGAAGAATGTAACAAGGTTCAGCCTTCATAAAGTGTATTTGAGTCACAATGAATTGTATTTATCAAAAGAATGAAAAATATATTTTTAATATTATTATTATGACTTATTAAAGCATGGGTTTCATGCTTGGGTCATCATGTTTTAGGTCAAAGTCCCAATTGAGGACTTCTATGATTTATTCTGAGTCATTAGAGTCATTTTCCATTTAAAGATACCCTTCTTGGGCTTTTGAATGATGTAAAAAGGTTTACCATTGATTCAAATAAGGTATTTGTCACCTCCACACCAAGTCGGCCTCAAGGAGATCAAGTTTGCCTCAAACTAGGTAATTTGACCTTACTAGAAGCCTATATATTGAAGCACTTCGAATTCATTTGGAACACACTTTCTCACTCAAGTTCGACATCCCATAAGAAATAGATGGAAAAGTGTGAAGTTGGAAAAGGAGGCTAAAAGGGGTGCGAGGTTAGAAAGGAAGGAAGAAAAGGTCAAGACCAAAATTTTGGGCTATCTATCTCTCTCTAATGTGGATTCCTATAGGAGATCAAAGTCTCTCTTGTCAATTCAAAGTTGTTGCTACTGCTGCTGCTAGCTGTTGGGTTGAAATGGCTGCTACTAGGTCGTAATTCTTGCTGAAGGGTTATCATCTGCAAGAAGGAAGAAAGGGTTGACTTGGTGTCGAGGAAGTTTGTGTCTAGATCAAGAGTCTTGGATTATCTCAAGGAAATTATTAAGGAAGAGTTGTTGACTGGTTTTTCCCCTAGATAAGGGTTTTTCCCTTGTTGTCCACGTATATATGGTGTCTATGATATTTGTGTTATTGTCTTGATAGTTTCTTTATGAACTAAAGATAAAATAGAAACATAAGAAAAACATAAAGTCACAAGTAATTATTTATATAAAAGAAAATCTTTCTTCCTTTCTGATTTTCTAACATAGCGTACTATGTCCTAAGGTATAAACTTTATGTTTTTTGTTGGACTTCTCTTCTTTTAATATTTGGGTGATGAAAATAAATTGGTTTTTCCATGTTGAAATTTTTAACTAGGTTCGGTCTTCATAAATATATTTAAGATGTACTTATCAGAAGAATTAAGAAAATAATCAATTATTTTGTCATGGTTCGGATGGTAAATCAGGAAAAATCTAATTGAACCACAAAAATTAACTCGAAAAGCCCTTTTGATTCAAATGTGTCTCTAAAACTGGAACAAGGAAAGAGCTCTACTAGGGTTACGAGCAAATATTGAAGCACTTGACAGTGTCAGATCTTCATTCTCTACATTGTTTTTGAACTAAAAGGCTTTGACAGGGGGATATGAGCACCCCAGCTAGGGGGGAGAGATCTCGTCCTATCGAAGTGTAATAGTAGGTGAAACCAGTGGAAAAATAGGAATGTTGCATGGCTAAGGAGCCGCCACTAATGAGTAACTGTAATGGGAGCCCAATGGCAAGCACGAATCCTCGGGCAATGCGTACCACATGAAAACCAAATTCGTTATACCCTCCAACAAATTGGACAACTATCACAAGTACATGAAGGATCATGTCTTGATCTGCAAATTTATTGGGATCTTGCCATCAGAAAAGGACTTGATCAAGTGGATCGAGTTAAAATGGCAACCCAAAGGCCATATAGATCTGAAGCTTGGAGCTCGAGGGTTTTTTACAGTAATATTCACCAACCTGGAGGACAAGGAGAGGATTTTTGAAAATGGACCATATTTTTACTACAATTCAAAACATTTATGAGATATTGGGAATAGTTTATCGTTGCCCTTGTCTGGGTTTGCCTCTTCGCTCTATCAGTAGATTTCTAGGATCCAAAAATTCTGGAAGGGATAGGCATCTCCATTGGAAGATTCATGAAATTAGTTGAATCAATCGGTGAGGGGAGATAAACTTCATACGCCCACATTTGTGTTTACATGAATATCACTGAACCCCTCCTTGAATTTTTAGAACTAGAATACCAAGATGAGATCTGGCAGCAATCTTTGGATTATGACCACATCCCTTTTCATTGTTGTCGCGCCATGAGTATGGCCACTTGTATAAAGCCTGCCCATTGAATCAAATAGAACCCAAAGTTGGGTCTCAAGCCAAAGAGTAGACTCCATTACAAGAGGATAATGAAGGTTTTTGATAGGTCTCACATAAGAAGAAGAATGTGAAACAGGCCCAAACACATGCAACAACAAAGCAATGAATCTGGAGAATCAAAATCGTTTTGGGGTTCTGCAGGATATGGGGGAAAGTTCCAAAGTTGTAGATCCACCGAAAGATATGGCATGAGGGAGAGAACCAACCAAAAAAATCCTAAGCCAAAACAAAAAGCCCAGATGGAACCCTTATACAAGGTAGAATAAGAGCCTCCCAAAAAACCCAATATCATGGATATTGATACATCAAAGGAGAATTTGAGTGTCGAAGAACATATTTTCAAGAAATTGTTGCATGAATGGAGGAAGCTAGACAAAAGGTTCATTCTGGAGGATCAAAAGAAACTTTATTGGGACACGTTCCAACAATATTAGGCGAAGCAGAGTAATAAACCAATGGATGTGTCAGATATCATTGGTTCCCAGTTGGGAGGCTCATAAGAACCCATAAGCCAAAAAAAGGGTGGTAAGAAACGTGGAAGGAAAAATATTCAAGAATCGATCCAAATGGTAGGAGATTCATTATTTAATTCTGGATAGGTGGTACCGCTATTAGTGGTTTGATGAGCCTCATCATTGAGTAATTATATGGGCCTTAATTGGCCTTAATTCACCTCCTAGCTTAGTCAAACCAACTATTCTCACAATTTATTGCATACTTTTGATTATATTTTGTTTATGAGATGAGTTAGAGTTGGATATTTGGCTTTGTGGTCTAATGTGCATGTAATGCAAGAATAAAAGATAAAAGCAAGGAACTGTGGCAAAGACCTTGGTAAAAACTTGAATGAGACAAGGGAGAGTAATTATAGGAGGTAAATCCTCCTCATTTCTTACCCCTCTAATCAAATATTCCTCCATAAGCTCTGAGTGCAAACAAGCATCACTTTGAAGACTAGAAGACAGTCAAGCAAGTGAAAGGGACATGAACCAGTTTATCTTGAGTGGAGAGCCAAGCCTCCCTAATGGGAAGGAAGTCATTAGAGACTTCAGATGTATAAATAGAGAGGCTTAAGACCTCAGTAGGATTCAGACTTCTATTGTAAAAACTTCACTTTATTTATTAGCTGCAAGACTTGTGACAGTTTGTTATGTAATCCATGGTTTTTATAATAAGAATGAGTTCTGTTTAAGCCGTCTCTGAGTTAACTCCGAGGGCTGAAGCTCTTGGGTTAGGGCCCGACCCAAGCAACCAAAGCTCATCTTTATTGTACTGTTATGCTAGCATAGATTCTTGATTTTCATTGTTCATTTGCTTAAGTAGCATAGGTTTTTGTTTCTCTTCATTTGCTTAAGTAGCATAGGTTTCTGTTTGTGTTCATTTGCTTAAGTAGTTTCCTGGTTTTCTATTTATTTGCTTAAGTAGTTGCACTTTTGTTACAACAATATAGCATAGATTCTTAATGGTTTTTTTGTTTAGTTGCTTCAGTAGCTACATTTGCTTCAGTTTACTTCCATTTGTGACTTCTTTCAGTCCACAGGTTAGTTAGAGGAAAAAGATCACTATTAGGTTGTGCGCAGGTGTCTCGGCCTCATCTCCTCCCTCGGGGACCATGACTTGAGGAAGGGACCCTTCAGCAACCCCAAAAACACAAGTTTCTGGTTCTCGCAAGAGCTAGGGAGTTCGCTGTTTGATGCAGTTATTTGTTCACCCGCACTGGTTTTCTCAGTTGTTTTCATTTAAAACCACCTTTAACACATTCCTCATACATCGCTTTCTTGCCATTCGATCACAAACAAACCTTCACAACCATCGTCTGATTCATTATTTTCACCAACTACTGCCTCGGGTGGAGTCCACCACTTGCTTTATGAGCTTTAATCTCCACTGTTAATCTGTCTCTTGATCCGACAGATATCATGTCACCTGATCACTTTATACACCCCCACTGTCGATCTACCTTACCTGATCTGAAGGCTTTCACTTCACCTGATCGCCAACTAGCTTGGCCGATCTCCACTGTTGATCAACTCCACCTGATCCAACGACTATCGCACAATCTTGCACGGATTAGTGCACAAACATTATCCGCCCAAGAGCACGTGAGAAAAGTGGTTTTCTCATGCTACGTGTCGCGTAGTAAGGCTAATCGTGTGAAATTTCAGAATTTCACTTGCTGCCTTGAGGGCGGGCGAGAAACTACTTACTGCCTTAGAAACCCGCTCCATCATTTTCGCACGTTTCTTTTTCCCGCGATACGATCTCCGTCGTCCATCTCTTGACTTCACCCACTCGATAAGATCTCAGCCGTTCATCGTTCCTGTTAACCTCGTCTATTCATCTCTTGAATTAATCTCCACGAGTAGATCTCGGTCAATCATCTCCTGTTAACCTCATTCATCCATCCACCCACTTAATCCCTCGCGATATGATCTCCATCATTCATCTGTTTTGTTATCTTGTTCATCCATCCATTCACTTAATCCCTCGTGATACGATCTTCGCCATTCATCCTGTTCATTAACCCCATTCATTCATTTATTTGCTTAAGCCCCGCAATAAGATCTCCACCTTCCATCTTTTCTTCATTAATCGATCCAATGGTCCCTATGCACTATTGCATCCTTACATCCTCCTTTCATTGATTTCGACCTCCGATTTCTCTTCCGCTTGAAAACCGATTTAGCTTAGTTTCCTTTGCTTACACCTTAGTCTGGTTTTGATGCTCTTTACCTCTGCAACTTAGATAGAAGCATTAGATTAGTGTTAATTTATCAATTCTTCTTAGCATAGCTATTTGGATGGTTAGTTAGGTTATGCTATGGTTTAGCATTTCATGTTGTTTTCTTCAATACTGCAATAGAAGTAGCTCTCACTTAGGATAGATTTGCTCTTCTTCCATCAAAGAGTTAAGCTTCTTCTGACCTTATAGAAGTCTGGCTTGGAACCCTTGGGGTCTCTTGCCAGATGTGCAGTGACAATAGGCAATACCTTCACTTTTACTTGTGCATATAGCACTGTCACCTACAAGTTTGTATGAACCCCGGGTTGATAAGTAAAGCTGGTAGCCCTGGGAGTTGGAGCATTCTTGTTGTAATACCTAGGCTCATCACTTTTTGGCACCGTTTCCTGGGAGGTGTCTAAGTAGAAGTAGTTACTGCTTTCTTCTATTTTATAGTCTCCAACTTTCTTTTCTTCTACTTCTTGTCTTCAATTTTTTACCATTCGTTTATTTATGCGAAAGTAATCTAGTAGCTTCCTTTCTTTCATTTGTCATTAGCTTCTTTCCTTTCCATTCTACAAGTACTTTATAGATTTAAAGAAAATCTTACAAAAACCAACCCAAAAACATTTCCTTTCATGCCTCGTAGGAATAGGGACAATTTAGGGAAATTCTTGACAAATACCCCCACTGCATCCAACATTCAACCTTCTCTCTTCTTCTGTGACTGTGAAGTAGAAGAATCGTTAGGTGAGCAACCTTACATATTTGAAGAACCTACAAGGGAAGAAGAAGGGGAAGAACCCGTTCCTACCGAACCAATGGCTGGAAACCAAAATGACAGGGGAGAGAGAGAGAAAATTGAGAGTGCCTTCCCCATCAGGGAGACCAATGGGGACACTAAGATGAAGAATATAAGCCCCTATGCTCTACCTCATTTCCATGGCCTGACCATAGAGGACCCTGACACTTTCCTATTTGAGTTTGTTGTTATATGTCGAACCTATGACTATACAAATGATGAGCATAAGTTAAAATTGTTTCCATCTACCCTCAAGGATGCAGCATTACATTGGTTCATGGGTTTACCTGGAGATAGCATCACAACTTGGGATCAAATGCAACAAACTTTCAACAACAAATATAGGGACTAATGTAGGTCAAAGGATACTAAAGAAGAGATTTTCAGGATGACAATAGGCCAGGATGAATCCTTAGAAGACTATGAAGAAAGATTCCAGCTCAGTTATAAAAGGGCCAAGTGCACACTTGACCCTGAGTCATTAAAGTTGGTCCTGCTTAGAGGAGTAAGGGAGGATCTTCTGGATACCTTACATATGATAGCAGGAGGAGATGTCTACCAATTACCCTATGAGGATATTAAGACTGTCTTTAGAAACCATTCTAGGGTAGCCAAGAAAAAGGGTAGGGGTAATCAACCTATGGCCAATACATCATCCTCCAACTTATCCATCAAGGGTGAAATTGGAAATATGCTGGAAGATTTCAAAAGTGATAAGTTGCAGACCCTTGCCTTGCAATTGGACACCATGAACATCAAAAGGAAGCAAGAGGAAGCAGAGAGAGCCTTGGCAATATTTTTTCCTAGATGCACCATGAGATGCCCTAGGAAGGAATGTCCATTGAAATGTATTAATATTTTCTCAGTTTGTGAAGAAAAACACTCCACAGACAAGTGCCCTTCTTTACCTAGACTCAAAGTTGTATATCAAGGAGTTGAAGGGGTCACTAATCAACTTTGCTACATCAACCAAAGGAGACCTCCTATGCCTAGACCATACGAGCAGGGTATGCAAGGGTCATCCCATGCATGTTACAACCCCAACCAAACCAGAACTATACCTTCTTGGGGACCCCCTGCTCATCCTTCCTGGTCTATACCCCCTCCTTGGTCCTATGCATCTCAATATCAATCCTAGCCAGCCAACCAATCATTTCAACCCTATGTTCAACCACAACATCAGTGGAATACACCACCCTAGGGGCGGAGGCCCCAATTCAACAATGTTCCAACCCTATTGCCTCCACCACCTACCCAACCACAACTCCTGCACTCTGCTCCACCCAAACAACCCCATATGCCTGCCCAACCAAATCTGAACCCAAACAATAGGTAGGCTCAACAAGCATACAATGGAGAGACATCATACCCAGCTTATGTTGTAGAAATCTAGGAGATCAACCTAAGATCTAGGAGGATTCTGCCCGAAAACCAACCTCCCTCTCCACATAGGGAGGTTGAGGAAGAAAGAGAGGAAAGCAACCTTAAATTAAATCCACCCTTTCCTGAGAGATTAGCCCAACCACTCCAACCTACCCCAGAAGAAACTGAACTTCTGGGAGAATTGAAAAATCTATGTATAAAGATCCCCCTTCTCCAGGAAATCAAAGATGTTCCCATTTACAATAAATTGATTAAGGAGAAGTGCTTCAAGCATCCAGGAAGAAGAAAAAGGGATGCCTCTACCATTAATTTCATTGGGCAGTTGTCTAACTTAATGTTAGGGCAGGTAATATCTCCAAAATATTTGGACCCTGGAAGCCCTGTAGTAGATGTGCACATCATTGGCACTATTGTCCCACACACTTTGATTGATCTTGGGTCTGCCATTAATGTGATGACCAAGAACACCATGCTCAAGCTCAACCTCCAAGGGTCATTGAGAAAGACCACAACAGTTCTGTAACTTGCAGTCCATTCCACAGTCACCCATGAGGGAGTTGTGGAGGATTTGATGGCCTCCATTGATTCCTGGGAATACCATGTAGATTTCCCTGTTCTCCAACGTAAGGCTAAGCTTACTGGTTACCCTCTCATCCTTAGGAGGCCATGGTTGTCCACAACTGATGCTTACATTAGCTGTAGAGCTGGGAATATGACCATCAAGAATGGGCATATGTCCAAACAATTAGTCTTATACCCTCCTGCTCAACCTTCTCTAGAGCATGATTTACCTTTATGGTTGGAGGAGGAGGAAGAAGATGAGGTTTATTCTGCCCAACTTTATGTTTTAGAAGCAACCATAGGAGGAGGATAGCAAGATGAGGATGACTTAATTGAACACCTGCTCCAAATTCCAACTCCTAGTTCATTACCATTAGAAGAAGAAGTTAGGGAAACCCAGAACAATCATTCAATTGACTTATGCTTGGCCAATTCCAACCCACTCTGTGTCAAAACCATAGAATTTGGACCAAATAAAACTTTGAAAATTAATTCATCTCTTTCTGCTTTAGAAGAGGAAAAGTTATGCAACATGTTGAGAGAAAACCTAAAAGCCTTTGCTTGGAGTTATAAGGAAATGAAGGGAATACACCCTTCAGTGTGTACTCACCACATATATGTCAAAGAAGGTTGCAAGCCAATCAGGAAACCATAAAGGAGGATGAATCTAGCTCTTAAAGACATAGTCAAAGAAGAACTGCAAAAACTGTTAGATGTAGGATTCATTTACCCTATCTCAGACGATGAGCGGGTCTCTCCTTTAGTGTTAGTTCCCAAGAAAAATGGTAAGTGGAGGATTTGTGTTGATTATAGGGAGTTGAACAAAGCCACAAAGAAGGATCATTTCCCTCGCCCTTCATTGACCAAGTGTTAGACGACCTGGCAGGGAAGAAGTTTCTTTCATTTCTAGATGGATTCAGTGAGTACAACCAAATCCAAATATGCCCAGAAGACCAAGATAAGACCACATTCACCTGTCCTTGGGGTACTTTTTCCTATAAGGTCCTTCCTTTTGGCCTATGAAATGCTCCTGCCACTTTCCACAGAGCAGTCTTGAGTATTTTTGTTGAATTAGTACATGATGTTGTGGAAATCTATATGGATGATTTTACACCTTATGGCTGTTGTTGGTATCAAATTATCACTGTCCATTCCACTTAAAATCCTCTTTTGCTTATCATTTTTGACCATCTAACCTTCATATTCCAGCTATAATCCTTAGAAGCTAAATGATATGATGTCATTATCATTATTTTTAGCTTGAAATTAATTTTTGAAATTATTGTGTTAAAAATGACATTTTTCAGAAAATTACAAGAAGTTGTAACTTCCTGTAAATGTTCCATTGTTTGACATGTTACATAGCAGGTGGGCGAATTTGAAGATTGTGGGCATGAAGTAAAATGTACACAGATGGTGGATTACCTATCCACTTTCTATTTTGAAGAAAATAAGTGTCCAGTCAACACTGGTCAAACCCAGCCACTTCAGCAGAATTTCCAGATTTTGGGAAGAAATAATTTCTATTTTGAGAATTTTTGTATAAATGAAGGAACTGATTCAATTTCGACCTTCTTGGATGTAACTAATATAATTATGTTAGGATAATATGGAGGAGGAATAACTTCTTTTGTTATAGGATTCATGTTAAATAATCTATGGGAGAAGACTATGTTTTCTGCTAGATTTTGAACATATGAAAGTACAGTTTGTGCATTTTTAATTTCTAGATTTTAATACAGAATTCACCATCGAGTTTATGCCTCTAGATCCAATAGTCATACTCTTCTAAATCATTTTTCAGTGTGCTTGTGAATTATTGAAGGGCCCTCATCACTACGCTAGTACACTTTGTTATCAAGTTTCTTTCTAAGTTGCATAAATAGATTTAAAATTCAGAGGTTATTTGTATGTGCTGTAAGGAAGGTTATGTGATTGAATTTGTTGATTGGAAAGGATTAGAATTCGTTGTGAACATAACCTTGTAAAAGGACTTAACCAATACTAACCTTGAAGATTGATATATATATATATATATGCTTGCTGTTGTATAACTTTGATATCTGCTTATTGGCTTTAATTTCAGATATAGTTTATGATTTGATTTCCAAGTGATTTAGATTTGTAATTGTTAAATTCAATTTCCAGTTAGATAAGTGATTCTTGTAAGGGATTCAACTGTTATTGATTTGCAATGTTACTTATCTTATTTTTTGCTTGGATTAGTTAGTAGTTGAAATTGCTTTGAATTGTTATGATCTGAGGATTGGAAAGGATTCGATTGTTCAAGATTCTTGTAAGGGAATGATAGGATCTTTAACCAGTCATTAATGTTATGTTTTGTTACCTAGGCAATCATAATTTCATTAGATTTGTTTCATCTAGATTGATGCTTAAGTGATTGAAAAGACAATGAAGGACCTCTTGTAAGAGAGCACTGTTAATTTCATTTCACTAGGCTATCATTAGAAACTAAAATCCTTCTAGATCTATATACATTAGATGAGTGCCTCTAAGTGTACTTTCCTGGGTTGATAAAGGAATTAAGAGTTTAACTTACCTTATTAAGTAAATACCAAACATTTTGGTGCCATTGCCAGGGAGGTGCAACTAGAAAGATTTAGAAAAAAAAATCTAAAAAAACACTTAAAATCAACAAAAAAAAAAAAAAAAAAAAAGATTTAAATTTAATTTTTAGTCATGTTTATTTATATCTAGATTTAGGGATGAGAAAGGAAAATTCACAAAAACCCCCCAACCAACAACTAACCCACCATTAGTAGCAGAATCATTAGAAAGGATTGAGTACACAACACCAACTGGAAAAGTTACAGTGGAAAAACTTGAGAAAAACAAAGACCAGGCCAAAGACTTAATCTCGAAAGACAAATCCTATTAGCTCATGAGGCAAAGAAAATATATATACCTGAGACTTCTACAGTAGGGAAACTATAAGAGAGTAGTATAAAAATCCAACAGCCTATCTTTGAACAAATTTCCCCTCAAGAACTAAAACAAGAGGAAGAGATAGAAACCTTAGACAAATCACAAATTACAATGGCTGAAGACGGAGGATCCAGAGGACATACTCCAAAACAACTAAGAGAGTATGAGAGACAAATGGAAGAAAGGAGAAGAAAAAGAGAGAATGAAGGAAAACAAGGAAATGATAATCTGTTTGGAGGAAATCCAAATCCACCAGAAACAGAGAAATCCACATTTACATTTCCAATTCAAGATAGAGGAGAGTATATGGATGAGGAAATTAAAATGAAAAATATACCGCCATCTGTATTACCAAACTTTTATGGTATGACATCTGAAGACTCAGACTCGTTTTTGTTCGAATTTAACATAGTATGCTGAACCTATGGATATACCGATGATGCACATGGACTTCGACTTTTTCTTGCTACCTTAAAAGCAGCACCACTTAGGTGGTTCATGGGATTAGGTGAACATTCAGTCACTGATTGGGATGACATGAGAAAGATCTTTTTGAAGAAGTATCAACCTTATTGTCGATCAAAATATTCTAAAGATGACATTTTTAGAATGAATCAACAAGAAGACGAGACCTTAGAGGAATACTTGGAAAGATTCTCAAATAATCTACAAAAATCAAAACATAGAACCATGTCTGTTGATCTTATTCGAACAATATTTCTTAAAGGAATCCGAGATGAGTATCTAGATGACCTCAATCTCATGGGTAAATGGGACATTTCTAATTTACCTTTTGAGGAGATTGTTGACTTGTACTCTAGAAGTAGGGCAAGAAATGGAAAAAGAGCTATGACATCTAAGATCACTAAATCTGCTACAGGAAATATTACTAGAGTTGAACTAAGCAATCTATTTGAAGATTTCAAAACAGACCTTCTAAGTACTTTGGGGAATCAAATAGACACTTTGAAAACAAAGAAAAGACAAGATGAACAAGAACAAGGGTTATCTATATTCTGTCCCAAATGCAGACGAAAACATGCTTTGAAAGAATGTCCTTTAGATAATGTGAAGATTTGTGGGTTTTGTATAGAAAATCACGACACTAAGGATTGCAAAAAGATGAAACTTTTGTAGAATTATAATTTGGAACCCAATGCAGAAATGGAGAACATGTATTTCATGGGAGCTAGAAGGCCATGGCAGCTAAAACCTCTAGGTATGTATCAAACTCCAAATTCACAAGTTACAACATGCCTGTTGAAAATTCTTGGAATGTTCCTATGCCTTGGCAAAATTGGTTTAATCAACAACAACAAACTTACCCACAACAAGGATGGAAAGGATATTCTTTTCCTTAGCAATTTACTCAACAACAACCTCAGCAACATCAACAACCATTTGCTCAACCATATCCTCAACACTATCAGTCAGAATATCCTCAGCCATATCCAGAACAATACCCTCAGCAACTAGTTTCTTATCAACAACAAAATCCTCCACAAACTTTACCTGCTCCTTCACAAATAAATTCACCACAGCTACAACTACCATCCAACCAACCTCCTAGACCCACACAACTACCAGCTCAACCCATATCTAACCCAAACAACCAAATAGATAGACCAGCTTACAACATAGATGAGGGACCATTGTACCCAACTTTGCCACTGTAGAACATTGAACTAAGGTTAGGTCAAACTATACAAAAAGAACCTCCACCTGTTCAAACACAATCACAAAAAGAGAGTCAAAATGATGAACAAGAAAAACAGCCATGTAGCAAACAAAATGACCCAACACAAAACAATCTAGAACAGGATCAACAAATCAAAACACTACAATCACCTCCATTTCCGAAACGATTATTTCAACCAAAACTACCCACACCATTGCCACAATTTGATGTTCTTGATGAATTGAGAAATGTGTATGTAAAAATGCCATTACTCCAAGCAATCAAGGATATTTCGATTTATACCAAAGCCATTAAAGATCTGTGTCTCAAAAAACCTGCAAAGAAAAGATTTGATCCACAAACAATACATGTCATTAGCAATTTAGCTAGCTTGATGTGGAATGTAATTTCCATGGAAAAATATGTTGACCCAAGCATACCTAGAGTCACAACAATTATCAACAAAATTTTAATTCCAAACACTCTCATTGATTTAGGAGTTGCAATAAATGTTATGACATTGGACACAATGAAAACTTTGCAGCTAACGAATTTACAGTTAACCCCAATTGTTTTGGAATTAGCAGATCACTCTAAAGTTATTCTTGAGGGGGTACTGGAAGATATAATTGTTTCACTGGACACTTGGGAGTATCCAGTTGATTTCTTAGTATTCTAGCCAAAATCAAACTTAGGAGGACATCCACTCATACTTGGCAGACCATGGTTGGCAACCGCTGATGTATTCATTAGATGTAGATCTAGTAACATGATCATTTCTAAAGGCACGAAGAGAAAACAACTTACCTTGTACCCATCAGCACAAGCCCCAACAGTAACACAAAACTTATGGCTTGATGACAGGTACAATGATCAGGAAGAAATATACTCTGTTTTAAGCATCAATCAAATGTATGATATTGAGGAGAACAACATGAAGATTTAATGGAAATGTTTATCTCCCAACCTGATGTTTCAGAAGAATTAAGAAATGAAAAATACACTGTTGTAGATCACATGTTGGCACAAAGCTTTCAGGAAACTTGTACTATGTACTCTCGGAAATCAATATTTGAGGAAATCTTTCCAATTGACTCCATTACAAACACACAAAGCAAGACTATAGAAATCAGCCCAGGAAAAACATTGAACAATGGGGCCTTTCTAGAAACATCTCAAGAACGAAAATTGCTTGATTTGCTTACCAAATACCAAAAGGCATTCGCTTGGGACTACACAGACATGCAGGGAATTCAACCAGAAAATTACTCTCACCATATCTATACAAACACTAGTATTCAACCAATGAGGCAGCCACAGAGACAGATGAACCCCATGCTCAAAGAGGTTGTAAGAGATGAGTTGCAAAAGTTACTAAAAGTAAAGTTCATTTACCCCATTTCTGATAGCCAATGGATATCTCCAAGAGTAATAGTTCCTAAGAAAAAAGGTAAGTGGCAAGTTTGTGTTGACTATTGAGAATTGAATAAGGCTACCCTTAAAGACTATTTTCCATTGCCATTTATTGACCAAGTTTTGGATACATTAGTTGGAAAAATGTCATTTTCCATTCTCGATGGTTTTAGTGGCTACAACCAGATCAACATAGCATCAGGAGACCAAGAAAAAAGACGTTTACCTGTAGACAACACACAAAATTCTTAGCCGTGGCTACTATTGGCCATCAATTTTCAAAGATTCAAAGAAGTGTTTAAGAAGTTGTGACAACTGCCAATGCATGGGCAAACCAACCACCTTTGATGAGATGCCACTACAACCACAAGTACACCTAGAGCCATTTGAAAAATGGGCTCTCGACTTTGTTGGACCCATCAATCTATCATCCAAAGGTAAGAAGTACATTCTTAATACTATCCGTAGCTCCCTCAGGTCTGTGAAAGATCCTATTGACCCTAAAGACATGAAGGGCGTCTATGTCATTCCGTGTTCTTGTGGGATTCCTTATATTGGTGAGACAGGTCGCTCTATTAATCAGAGGATTAGTGAGCATTCGGCTGACTTGAAGCATGGTAGGACCAAATCCTCTGCCCTGGCTGAACATGCTGAGAAGACGATGCATCATGTGTGTATCGAAGAGGCTCAAGTCATTGCTAAAGTTGCTCAGTTTCACCATCGCAAGTTTAGAGAGGCCCTGGAGATTGAAAAAAGGCCGAAAAATCTTAATAGGGATGATGGCTGGAAGATCAGCAGCTGCTGGGTCCCAGCCCTGTCTTCCTAGCCTCCGCGGTCCCTTCCTGATAAAGTCTCAGTGTTTCTTGTTTCCTTCCCTTTGGGGTTGTTTCCCTTGGTTTGTTAAAATATTTTCTTGTTTCTCTTGTTTTTATTTGTTCCCCTTTTAATTAGCGCCCTTATGGTATAATTTAATCCCCTCTATTTCCCTTTATTTTCGAAGATTATTTTTAGTTGTAATCCTACCATTAAAATTGTTTTATTTATAACCTAGCATATTATATATATTTAAGCGAGTAATTAAAGATAATTTGAACTTTACTTAGGATATAAGGTATTTATTTATTTCCTATTAGCCTAAGATTTTTAACCACTGATTGCCAATTTTATAAATATATTTAGAATTAATTAATTAGTAAATAAAATATGTATTTTCGAAATAAAGTAATGAGTCAATATTATTTTTCATTTATTCATTTTTGTTTATAGGAATTTTATTTCATTTCTTTGTTAGTTCTAAGTAGATTTAAACTAACCCTAATAAAAAGTAAGGAAAGTTTTTATATTTGATAT
>APFE031587467.1:4148-35776 GCA_000404065.3 Pinus taeda | reverse complement strand
TAGTTTTTTTAAGCCGTTTGAGGTCTCCTGCTTAGACTATTTAACACGCTGAACTGGATCTGTATCTTCAACTTGTCCTGACGATGAACCACACTAGTTGGTTCGAAACGCGTCGACAAATTATTAATTATGTGATTTCGCCGAAAATTCTCTAAACAATAGTCAATTTCCTTTTTGAAGAAATCTTTGTTAGATATGGAGTACCGAGAGAGATAGTAAATGACCAAGGGACTCAATTCACATCAAGACTGGTTCAAGAAATTATTGACAAGTACAAAATCAAGCAGAGAAGGAGTACACCCTATCATCCATAGGCCAATGGCCAAGTGGAATCTACAGACAAAACACTAGAAGGGATCATGATAAAAACAATGGCAACAAACAGGAAGGGTTGGGCAGATAAGCTCAATGAAGCACTTTGGGCATATAGGATTACCTGGAAAAACACAACAGGGTTTACACCCTATCAGCTAGTGTATGGCAAAGAAGTCAGGCTGCCAATAGAATTTCAAATACATACATATAAACTGGTTGCAGACTTAGGAATAGATCTCTTTGAAGCCCAACAAGAAAGAATCATGCAATTGAACCAGCTGGACGAGATAAGACAATAGGTAGTGTAAAGGACAACAATGATACAACAACAAAGGAGATAGTGACATGATAAGTTAATTAAGAAGAAAGAATTTCAAGTTGGTGACTGGGCATTACTCTTCGACCCAAAATTCAAAGATTACAAAGCTAAATTTACAAGCCACTGGATGGGCCCTTATGAAATCATTGAAGTCTTTGAGAATGGATCAAACAAACTCACTTCAATTGACTAGGAAGGACAGACATATCTAGTGAATGGACACAGGCTAAAGATCTACCATAAACCTGTCAGCAAAGAAGACTTCATGAAGACAGTATCACAACAAAAGGAAGTACATATAGTACAACAGTCAACTGTAATATTAAACCTTAATTAGTTTCTATTTTCTACATTAAAAAATAAAATGAAAATAATAATGTTTAGATATGAAAACCAGAGATGGCATAATCTAAACATGAATTCTTATGAGAAAACCAAGAAATTGTCTTGTAAGAATTCCTTTTTCTTTAGTTTGAATTGCAAAATAAAAGGACTCTCCAAGAAACATGACTTGAGGACAAGTCAAATCATCAGTTGGGGAGAAGAAAGTTTGAACATGTTCATGCTTTTCCATGTCCCTATGTTCATCTCTAGCAAAGGAAGAGATTTGTCTTTACATTTTCTAAGGATTCTCAACAAGAAATGATTGTTGTTCAAAGTTTTTTTTAAAGGATTTGATCAAACTTTAAACATATCTTAGAAAGGGCCCTGTTATCTACAAATTTTCACTTTTCAGAAAGGGACCTGTTATCTACAAATTTTCACTTTTCAGAAAGGGACCTGTTATCTACAAATTCTCATTTTCAGAGAAGGGACTTGTTCTATGCACATTATCAGAATGGGACCTGTATGAAGGAAGATTGCATATACAAAGAAGAAGATTGCACCTAAACAGAAGAATATTGCAAAGAAGCAGATTGGACTGAGAGACTACACCTAAGAAAGAAATGGACACTATTACATTCTGTTATGCCTAAACATATCAAGCAACAAAAGCTAGCTTCCAAACACAGAAATATTAGAGGGCTATAAGAATTTTCATTTTAATACTTTTAATTTCTTATATTAATTCTAAGGTCTAATTAGTGGTTTATGATGCTAATTGATTTTAGTTTCTAATATCTATCCTATCCTATATCATACATACCCATTTTTATATCCTGTAGGAGTCATTCCTACTCTTAAAAATTATATTTTCTATCCTATACATACATTTCTAATCACATTAGTCCTATTTTCTATCTTGTACATATCCCTAAACCTGATTCTCAAAGCCTATTTTCTATCCTGTACATACATTTTTAATCCAACATTCAACCTACAGTCATAAGTACCTACAAACCTACTAAAACTAAGCATGCATACTCAGAACCAATTAAGTTGACAGATTAGAAGCCATCAATTAAAAGTTATAGATCTGAATTTTGAAAGATGGGATAAGGACACGAGGATCAAGGATTTATAAATTTTTATGGTTTTCAACCTAATTTTTTTTAATCTAGAACATAAACAATATTTGATAAGACAAAAGGTATGTAATCATAATGAGGATTAACGGTTAGTTTAGAGATATCATAATGACCCAATGCCCTCACGATCTGAAGATGCCACAATGAACCGTAGCCTCACGATTTCAGCAAAGGTTTTGCACCATACCCAATTTCATCATTCCATGACTGTTGTTAGGACTTCTCATGACGTCATTAAAAATTTTGTGTAAGGAATTGAAGGATTATCATTGAAGTATCTGCTGCGTGAAGGGACCAAGGGTTTATTGCATAATCAAGTAATGAATGGAGGCAGTAAGGTTCATTGTGAATGAAACCGCTGTGTTAAAAACAGGGAAGTAAACATTGTATTTCTCATGGAATAGAGGTAGAAGTCCGAACCTGTAAAGAATGCTGCAAATTTCTCCTAGCAACTGGTAAGATCTATTTAACTTTCTGAGGATTAGGGAGAAATCATCATTGAAATACGTAGGGGTATAGCGTTACGAGTATGTTGACAATAACAATGTCAACATACGAGTAAGAGGGCCATGACACAGGGGAGATTCTGCAGCACCGGTTGAAGGGCATTTCAATCTAATTGACAACGTCCTCCACTAAAACAGAGACATGCATAGCACTCATGCTTAGGTAGTTTTCTTATTGAAACTATGGTGAATTTTTTTTTTTACAGCATAAGGGAAATGTAGTAAATATTTATAAACTATGGTAAATTTTTGTTTACAACTGTAAATTCTTCTTACAACACAGGGTAACCAGAGGTAAACAATTTTTCTCATGGCAAACCGAATAGAGCCACAACAATTTGACCCTTCCAAATACCATAAAGACTGCATAGACATTTTTAGGGCAAAACAATGGCTGACATTCCTAGAAAAATTCAATGGGCAGAATGAGCTAGCAGCAAGGGAGTTTTCCTCCTCATTCACCGGAGAGAGGGCTATTGTAGGAAACTTGTCTTTTAGGGTCTTAGAAGAAACAATTGCTCAAAAAATAAGTATAAGCCCAGAAGAAGAGAAGTATTTTAGAACCAAGCAGTTCAAAGAGAAAACATGGACACATTTCATATCCAGGACAAGGGTATCATTAGTTGGATGGAAATCAGGGATTCCTAGGAGTTGGCTCATTCATCCATAGGATGAAATAGTTTATGTTATTCAAAAATTTATAACCTTTGAGGGAATATACAACATTGTATTTCTTTATCATATCAAATTGTTAATGCATCTAAGAGGAGACTGCATTATAAGCTTGCCTTATTTTCTTTTGCAAAGATTGACTAAGATGTCTAAGACCATACAAAAACAAAGGAAAAACTAGGATAGGAGCCTATACCATTTTGGTTTGGTAAAAATCTTGATTGAATTTGAACTGCAAAAGATAACTGTGACATGGAAGAAATTCTTGGTGACTAATGAGTTTATGGCAGATGAGGAGCAAGCAAAGCAACAGAATCCACAGGAAGAACAACAAAATTTAAAGGAAGGGCAACGAAATGCAGAACTATTGATTGATGTAGATGCTATAAAGGAAGACTTTTCAGAGTACAGACGAAGTAACTTTGTTCCATCCAGCAACAGTATCAAAACAAGGAGGATGGTAAGAGAGGAGGCTGAGAGGGCTGAACAGGATAAAATTTTCTCCACTTACACAAGAAGGTCAAGAAACACTAATTTTAGTCAAAAAGGGAAAATGGTGGAGGAAGATGATATTCTACAACAACCACAGTATGACTATAGACACGGATTGGAAAGTAAAGACAAGGAAAAGGAGCAACAAGAATAGAAACTCTCAGGTAAAAAGAAAAGAGAACTGGAAAGGAAAGTTGAGAAATTATAGCAGCAACTTATAGAATCAAAATTTTTGGAAAGAGTGGTGAAAAGAGAAAATGAAACACTCAAAATACAAAGCAAGAAGTTTCAAGATGAGAATGAAAAATTGAAAAAGAAGGTTAATAAACTCACAATCTATCAAATGCAAATTTGTAGGAAGGCCTATAAACTTTACAAGCAAAAGAAAGAAATTAAAACCAAGAATCAAATCTTGAAGACAGAGTATGAAGCCCAAATGAACATCAATGCTTTACTTCAAGCAGCAGAGGCAAAAGGCAGAATTTGACAGGTTAGAACTCATTTGCATGAGGGCATGCAAAATCTTGAGTTTGGGGGAATGTTGGTATCAAATTATGATTGTCCATTCCACTTAAAATCCTCTTTTGATTATCGTTTTTGACCATCTAACCTTCATATTCCAACTATAATCCTTAGAAACTAAATGATATGATGTTATTATCATTATTTTTAGCTTGAAATTAATTTTTGAAATTATTGTGTTAAAAATGACATTGTTAAGAAAATTACAAGAAGTTGTAACTTCCTGTAAATGCTCCATTGTTTGACATGTTACATAGTAGGTGGGTGAATTTGAAGATTGTGGGCATGAAGTAAAATGTACAGGGATGGTGGATTACCTATCCACTTTCAGTTTTGAATAAAATAGGTGTCCGGTCAACGCTGATCAAACCTAGCCACTTTAATAGAATTTCCAGATTTTGTGAAGAAAATAATTTCTATTTTGAGAATTTTTGCATAAATGAAGGAACTGATTCAATTTCAATCTTCTTGGATGTAATTAATAGAATTCTGTTAGGATAATATGGAGGAGGAATAGCTTCTTTTGTTATACGATTCATGATAAATAGCCTATGGGAGAAGACTATGTTTTTTGCTAGATTTTGAACATATGAAAGTACAATTTGTGCATTTTTAATTTCCAGATTTTAATACAGACTTCACCATCGAGTTTATGCCCCCAGATCCAATAGTCATACTCTTCTGAATCGTTTTTCAGTGTGCTTGTGAAGTGTTGAAGGGCCCTCATCACTACGTTGGTACACTCCGTTATCAAGTTTCTTTACTAAGTTGCATAAATAGATATAAAATTTAGACGTTATTTCTATGTGCTATCAGGAAGGTTATGTGACTGAATTTGTTGATTGGAAAGGATTAGAATTCGTGGAACAGAACCTTGTAAAAGGACTAACCAATACTAACTTGAGATATATATATAATATATAAATATATATATATATATATATGCTTGCTATTGTATAACTTCGATATCTGCTTATTGGCTTTAATTTCAAAGATAGTTTATGATTTGATTTCCAAGTGATTTAGACTTGTAATTGTTAAATTCAATTTTCAGTTAGATAAGTGATTCTTGTAAGGATTCAACTATCATTGGTTTGCAACGTTACCTATCTTATTTGTTGCTTGGATTAGTTAGTAGTTGAAATTGCTTTGAATTGTTCTGATCTGAGAATTGGAAAGGATTCTATTGAGCAAGATTCTTGTAAGGGAATGATAGGATTTTTAACCAGTCATTAATGCTCTGTTTTGCTACCTAGGAAATTAGAATTTCGTTAGATTTGTTTCATCTAGATTGATGCTTAAGTGATTGAAAAGACAATGAAGGACCTCTTGTAATAGAGCATTGTTAATTTCATTTCACTAGGCTATCTTTAGAACCTAAAATCCTTCTAGATTATATACATTAGATGAGTGCCTCTAAGTGTACTTTCCCGGGTTGATAAAGGAATTAAGATCTTAAATTACCTTAGTAAGTAAAGACCAAACAACTGTGATTTCCAAGAAGCCCTGACTAACCTAGGCAAAGTATTACACAAATGCATTGAAATGAATATGTCTCTCAATCCAGAAAAATGTGAATTCTTAATGACTGAAGGGACTGTGCTAGGTCATTCAATATCTCAGCAAGGACTGCAGGTGAATCCAAACAAAATAGAAATCATCCAAAGGGTCCCACCTCCACAAAAACAGAGAGACGTTAGGAGTTTCTTAGGGTTAGCTGGATACTACTGGAGGTTCATAAAGGACTTCAGCAAGTTGGCCTCTCCTTTGTTTGGGTTGTTGGCCAAAGATTATGAGTTTATATGGTCAAAGAGTTGTCAAGAGGCCTTAGACGTTCTAAAGGGTAAGTTAACCACTGCACCAATCCTTAGAGGCCCAAAATGGGCCCTAACTTTTCATATTCATGCTGATGCCTCGGACAAAGCCATAGGAGCAACTTTAGGTCAGGAAGAGGAGAAATTGCCTTATGCCATCTATTTTATCAGTAAGAACCTGTCAAAGGTTGAGCTAAACTATATTATGACCGAAAAGGAACTCCTGGCTATTGTGCATTCATTAAACAAATCTAGGCATTACATTACAGGCTATCAAACATTTGTGCATATTGATCATGTTGCAATCAAATATTTAATGAACAAGCCAGATGTAAATGCTAGAATTATAAGATGGTTTCTTTTATTATAGCAGTTTGATCTAACATTTGTTGATAAGCCTGGTAAGGAAAATGTTGTTGCTGACTTTCTATCTAGAATGAATTTGCCTGCAGGTGAAGAAGGAATGGTGGATGACCAATTACCAGATGAGCATTTGTTTTCTATTTTAGTTCCCTCCCCGTGGTTTGCTGATATAGCAAACTATTTGGTATTAGCATAGTTTCCATCAAACTTGCCCTCTAAAGAAAAGAGCAAGATAATCAGGAAAAGCACCCCTTTCACCCGGATTGGGGGAAATCTATTCAAACTTGGCCCAAATCAAATATTGAGAAGGCGTGTAAGGGAAGAGGAAGTCTTTGACATCCTTTTGACCTGTCATGATGGGCCTCATGGAAGTCACTTTGTAGCAAAGAGGACAACATTCAAAGTGTTGCAAGCAGGCTATTATTGGCCTGCTCTTCATCAGGATGTGAAAAAAATACATTACTCAGTGTGATCAGTGCCAGAGGATGGGAAAGCCTACTCCAAGAGATGAAATGCCCCTACAAACTCAAGTGAATTTCAAACCATTTGACAAGTGGGGCATAGACTTCATTGGGCCTATCAACCCTCCTTCAAAGCAAAAACAACACATCATTGTGTGCACTGATTATTTGACTAAGTGGGCTGAAACCAAGTCAATTAAGGTAGAAACAAAAGAGAAGGTTTATGAGTTCCTAAGGGAGAATGTATTCTACAAATTTGGGTACACTAGAGAGCTAGTCACAAACCAAGGCAGTCGGTTTACCTCCAGCATGATTGAAGAACTACTCAGCCATCACAAAATCAAGCACATGACCTCCACTCCCTATCATACACAAGCTAATGGGCAAGTGGAGGTGACCAATAAGGCATAGGAAAACATCGTAACCAAGGTAGTGAGCAGCAGCAAGAAGGATTGGGCAGAGAGACTAGTTGAGGCCACATGGGCCTATAATACAACATGGAAGACCGCCACTAGATTTACACCCTATGAGCTGGTCTATGGGAAAAATGCTTTGGTATCCATTAAGTTTGAATATAACACATTGAGGATGCTAGCCCAACTAGATTTAGATCTCAATCATGCACAGAAAGAAAGATTGTTACATTTGAATGGCTTGGATGAATTCAGAATGCAGGCCCTCCTACATACAAAGATAGTTCAACTTCAGATGAAGATATGGCATGACAAGCACATCAAGGAGAAGCAATTTCAAGAAGGAGATTGGGCATTCTTATATGATTCCAGGTTTAAAGACTTCAAGGGCAAGCTAATGACAAGGTGGATCAGACCTTATGTGGTGGAAAGATGCCATGACAATGGTTCAGTGCAAATCAGAACTATTGATGAATAAGCCATTCCATTTCTAGTTAATGGACACTGATTGAAAATGTACAAGAGGCCTTTATCAAAACAAGATTTCATTGACAATATCAATAAGACAATGATGATGGTGGAGAAAGTTCCAGCTCCTCCCTCATCAGGTCACTGAAAAAGAAAAAAGAATAAGGATTCAGGTGAAAACCTCCAAGAGGCGCCTGAGTCCCATCTTTGGGTTGAAAACCTCATGAGGCGGCCCAAGGATGAGAAAAATGAAAAGGATAAGAAGATCCCTGGGTGAAAACCTTCCTTGAGGCGCCCAAGGCAGATATCTAGGGTGAGAACCTCTCTGAGGTAGCCTAGGTATCTAATATATCTATATATAATATATATATATTATATATTATATATATATATATATAACTATATATAATATATATATTATATATATAATAAAAACATAATTGTTATTTACAAGTGGGTGAGAAAGACAAGCAACGAACAAAGAAAAGATCCAAAGGGAACTCTGCCTCACATATATTCATCTCCTCCACTCCTTACAATGCATCCCTCCATCAATTCCATTGTTTTTCACTTCATTGCTTCAATTTAGGTGAAGATTGTGTTTTCTACATAATCACCTCAACCATTACCATCATCCCTGCATTCACGTACATTCCTCCTCCCTCTATCCATTCATTACAACATCCTCACATCACCATGCAACAACATGATCAAAAAATTCTAAGGGAGACACCAAATATTGCCAAGTGGTAATCTAGGAGCTCCACAACATCAACAACATCAGATCTCCAGTCACAGACACCTCCAAAAGCCAAGAAACCATCAACGGGCAGTAGAGGAGGAATAAGAATGACCACGAAGCAAATAGACAATGCAACACCTCTGATTTTTGACAACTGCAGCATGGCATCAAGACTACAGGTAAGTATCCCACCCACTCACTCATATACATCATTTGATCAAAAGTTGTAAAGGTTAAGAGGTAGTTGCTTTATAAGTGAAAAAAAGAGAATGCAAGAGTCCATAGATACAGTGTTGTTATGGCAACCATTTGAGAATGCTTGAAGAATTAAGATTTGGGGTAGAAACACTAGTTCACCAAACACTTAGCATACCCTATTTCTTGATGCAATCACTCATCGACTCCAACAACAAAGTAAAGGAAGGAAATTCCCAGCAGTTAGTTCACCATGGGTTGATTAGGATCCTCATTCAGGATGCCCTCTGAAGCCTCAAGATCCCCATAACATGGTCAGTCTTCATAAACTTACCAGCAGAGGATGAAATAAAAACCCTCACCTATGATGTTAATCCTTATGTCAGTGAAGAGGAGGCAAAAAAAAAGAAGAAGATACAAAGCTAGATGGGGATGATATGGGTGAAGAAGAAACTAATATAGAGGAACATGATGAAAGAAGACAAGGAGGATGATGCTGAAACAAGAGGAGGAAACAAATGAAGAAACTGATGGAGATGCAAATTAACAACAAAAGGAAGAAGATAAGAAAAACAGAGAGGATGCCTATAGGAAAAGAAAGACCAACTAGCATATATGGCCAGCCTCTCCTTGGAGGCCATCCAATGTAGGATGCCAGATAAATCCTATGCTCTTTACCTTAGAGAACAATGGTTGCAATTCTAGATTAAAACACTAACACAAAGGAGCACCATGTCGTTTCAGGACTACAGACAATTTATTGATCTTTGTGATCAAAGTGCACTAAAGGAGGGCGCCAAGTGGTTGAGTTTTAATTGCATAACATGGCCCTCACAAACATGAATATTTGGGATCCTAATGCAGAGCTAGGAGATCTACAATTAATAGCTTTGGCAGCATCGATGAACCATGAGAAGTCAAGGGTTGCAGAGATGAAAAGAATATTGGCCAGAGAGAAAAATGAACCTCTTTTCATCAAAGTTGAACAATGAAATCCCATGGCCCTTATCAACACCCATAATCTAATTACAAATGATCCTAAACTGGCCCCTAGATATCTTGCTGCCCAAGAGCAAGCAATTCCACATTTCGAGGATATGTTTAGGCTGCTAAGAGATGATAATATACATACCTGCTAAAGGAGATGGAACACAGTTCCACACAACTTGAAGATCAGAGAATATCACTCCCCTCAAAGGTTGAGAAAGGCACTCAAGAGGACACCTATGTATAATCAGTCAATGCAAAGGTTGAAGGTCAATTGGATAGGCCTAAAACTCAGTCCACGACTACTCATAGGGATGCTAGAAGGGATAAAAGAAGAAGAGGAAAAGAAGCAGTGGGAAGAAGTAGAAAGGAAAGCAGGCTTCTATGAACAAGAAGAAGAGACCACAAAAGAAGCATGGGATGTCAAAGAGGCTACCAGAGCCATGAAGGACATGGAAATTGACTAAGTTGCTCAGAGGATGAGCAACACTTTCAATAGGGGGGTGATGATGAGCCTCATCATTGAGTAATTATATGGGCCTTAATTGGCCTTAATTCACCTCCTAGCTTAGTCAAACCAGCTATTCTCACAACTTATTGCATACTTTTGATTATATTTTGTTGATGAGACGAGTTAGAGTTGGATATTTGGCTTTGTGGTCTAATGTGCATGTAATGTAGGAATAAAAGATAAAAGCAAGGAAAAATGCAGGAATGAAGTAATAAAGGGTAAAATCAACGAACTGTGGCAAAGACCTTGGTAAAAACTCGAATGGGACAAGGGAGAGTAATTATAAGAGGTAAATCCTCCTCATTTACTACCCCTCCATTCGAATATTCCTCCATCAGCTCGAAGTGCAAATAACCATCACTTTGAGGACTAGAAGATAGTTGAGCAAGTGAAAGGGACAGAAACTAGTTTATATTGAGTGGAGAACCAAGCCTCCCTAATGGGAAGGAAGTCGTTAGAGACTTCAAATGTATAAATAGAGAGGCTTAGGACCTCAGTAGGATTCAAACTTCTATTGTAAAAACTCCACTTTATTTCTGAGTTGCAAGACTTGTGACAACTTGTTCTGTAATCCATGGTTTTTATAATAAGAAGGAGTTATGTTTAAGCCAGCTTTGAGTTATCTCTGAGGCTAAAGTTCTTCGGTTAGGGCCCGACCCAAGTAGCCAAAGCTCCTCTTTATTGTACTATTATACTAGCATAGATTCCTAATTTTCATTGTTCATTTGCCTAAGTAGCATAGATTTCTCTTTTTGTTCATTTGCTTAGGTAGTTTCTTGGTTTTTTGTTTATTTGCTTAAGTAGTTTCACTTTCGTTACAACAGTATAGTGTAGATTTCTCATGGTTTTTATGTTCAGTTGCTTTAATAGCTACATTTTCTTCAATTTACTTCCATTTGTGCCTTCTTTCAGTTCACAGGTTAGTTAGAGGAAAAAGATCACTATTAGGTTGTGCGTAGGTGTCTCGGCCCCATCTCCTCCCCCTGGGACCATGACTTGAGGAAGGAACCCTCCAGCAGCCCCAAAAACACAGGCTTCTGGTTCTCGTATGAGCTAGGGAATTCGCTATTTGATGTAGTTATTTGTTCACCCGCACTAGTTTTCTCTGTCGTTTTCGTTTAAAACCGCCTTCAGCATGTTCCTCATGCGTCACTTCCTTGCCATCCGATCACTAACAAACCTTCACAATCATTGTTTGATTCATTATTTTCTCCAATTGCTGCCTCACGTGGAGTCCACCACTTGTTTTATGAGCTTTAATCTCCACCGTCGATCTATCTCTTGATCTGATGGCTATTGCATCACCCGATCACTTTATGCGCTTTAAACCCCCACTGTCGATTTGCCTCGCCTGATCCGACGGCTATCGCTTCACCTTATTGCCAAATAGCTTGGCCAATCTCCACCATTGATCAGCCCCACCTGATCCAACGGCTATCGCGCAATCTTGCGCGGATTAGTGCACGAACGTTATCCACCCGGCACGCGAGAAAAGTAGTTTTCTCGTGCTGTATGTCACGCAGTAAGGCTAATCGCGTGAGATTTTAGAATTCTGCTTACTACCTTGAGGGCGCGCGAGAAACTACTTACCGCCTTAGAAACCCACTCCATCATTTCCGCACATTTCTTTTTCCCGTGATACGATCTTTGTCGTCCATCTCTTGACTTCACCTGCGCGATAAGATCTCAGTCGTTCATCGCTCTTGTTAACCTCATCCATCCATCTCTTGACTTAATCTCCGCGATTAGATCTCACCATTCATCTCCTATTAACCTCGTTCGTCATCCACTCACTTAATCCCTCATGATACAATCTCCATTGTTCATCTACTTTGTTACCTTGTTCGTCCATCCATTCACTTAATCCCTCGCAATACGATCTCGTCGTTCATCCTGTTCATTAACCCTGTTCATCCATTTATTCGCTTAAGCCCTGCGATAAGATCTCCACTGTCGATCTTTTGTTCGTTGATCGATCCAATGGTCCCTATGTGCTATTGCATCCTTACGTCCTCCTTTCATTGATTTCAACCTCCTATTTCTCTTTTGCTTGAAAACTGATTTAGCTTAGTTTCCTTTGCTTACACCTTAGTTTGGTTTTGATGCTCTTTACCTCTACAACTTATATAGCAGCATTAGATTAGTGTTAATTTAGCAATTCTGCTTAGCATAACTGTTTGGATGGTTAGTTAGGTTATGGTATGGTTTAGCATTTCATGTTGTTTTCTTCAATACTACAGTAGAAGTAGCTCTCCCTTAGGATAGATTTATTCTTCTTCCATGAAACAGTTAAGCTTCTTCTGACCCTATAGAAGTCTGGCTTGGAACCCTTGGGGTCTCTTGCCAGATGAGCAGTGATAACAGGCAATACCTTCACTTTTACTTGTGCATATAGCACTGTCACCTCCAAGTTTGTATGAACCTCAGGTTGATAAGTAAAGATGGTAGCCCTGGGAGTTGCAACATTCTTGTTGCAATACCTAGGCTCATCACGATTTTCCACCAAATTAACAAAGTCTCTCAATGACTCTTATCTCCTGGAATGTGAGGGGCCTCAACAGCCATGGTAAACATAGATATCTGCAGGATCGTCTAAAAAGGGAGAAACCGCAAATAGTGTTGCTCCAGGAAACTAAGGTTATAGGGGCAATAATTGAAGCAACGCTTAGCCAGATGCGTCCCAGGTACGAAGTAATAACTTTAGATGCAAAGGGTAGTGCAAGGGGCATTGTCATACTCTAGAACCCTAGCGAGATCCTTTTTGACCATTGGATCAGTATGCATTGTATTTTATCTGGAAGATTCAAACATATTGGGGCTAAAGAGTGGGTATTATTATCGACAGCCTACGGTCCTCATATTCTAGGGGAGAAAGAATATTTACTCCAACATTTAGGAAAGCTTCGCACAATAAGTGAGGAAAGAGTTTGGTTGATTGGGGGAGATTTTAACCTCATAACCTCGCTAGAAGAGAAAAAGCGTGGGATAAGACGGCAAGAGCCAGAAATGGATCTCTTCTAAACTTGGATATCGGATTTAAGTGTAGTAGATATTCCAACCATCAACAAGATATTCACATGGAACAACCGAAGAGGAGAAGCCCACCAAATCACCTCTAGGTTAGATAGATTCCTGGTCTCTAAAGACCTTATTAGTAAGGACATTTTCTTTGAAGCCTCCGTTTTGCCATGTCTGGGATCCTACCATTGGCCAATCTGGTTGGAAATGGTCCTTAAGTTGGGCCAATGTAATCGACCCTTCAGGTTCGAGTCCTTTTGGTTACGGGACACATCCTTTCTCGACAAAGTAAATGATTAGTGGACCTCCAGTACAGTTCAGGGACACAACTGTATGCACACCTTTCAACTTCGCCTGAAGGATATTAAGCAACAGAAAACATGAAATAATTTATAATTTGGTCAAATTTAGAAAGATAAGGAAATCCTACAAGATCGCGTGCAAAAGGTACAACAACGGATGATCAACTAAGGGCATTCAGGGCCCCTAATAGTAGAAGAAGGAAAAATCCTAACTCAAATCAAGGAACGAAGAAAATAGGAGGAGCTACTTTGGAAACAAAAATACAGGGTTCAATGGTTGCGAGAAGGGGAGAGAAACACTCATTTCTTTCACAAAGTTATGATCCAACATAGGCAACACGACCACATCTTTTCATTGCTTGATGCACGAGGGAACTGACTGGTACAACATGAAGATGTGGAAAACCTTCTTGTTGACCATTTTCATAACCTCCTTTCAGAACTGGATCAGGATAGATTAGAAGCAATCAGGCGCATTACAAGACACATCCCATAATTGGCTAGCAGAGACCAAAACATGGCACTGATGAGAGCCATCACTATGGAGAAAGTAGAGGAGGTAACAAAAGGCTTGGTGAAGAACAAAGCCCCAGGACTTGACGGCTTCACTATAGAATTATTTCAAGCGGCTTGGCCTATTTTGGGTAAAGATATCTTAGAAGAGGTTGAAGAATCTTGGCTTTCCCAGTAGGTACATCCCGCTCTTAACGCTAATTTTATAACGCTCATTCCTAAAACAAATCATTCTGAATACCCTTAGGGGTTTAGACCTATTGCTTTATGTAATGTCATATATAAAATTATCTCCACCATTATGGTCAATCGCCTCAAACCCCTTCTTCCTGCCTTGATTTCTCCTCAGCAAACTGGTTTTGTCCAAGGTTGCCAAATTCTGGATGCCATTGTCACTGCCCAGGAGGTAATTGAGTCTCTCAAGAACCTTAAATCAAAGTGTATGATGATAAAATTGGACTTATCGAAAGCCTATGATTGCTTGAGTTGGTCCTTTTTTATGAACATACTAAAAGCCTTTGGCTTTGACTGGCGATGGATCCAATGGATTTCTTCTCCCATATCCTCCCCAGTATTCTCGATCCTCATAAATGGCTCTCCCTCCCGCACCTTCAATGCATCCAGAAGCCTCTATCAAGGTGACCCTATTTAACCCTTTCACTTCATTATGGCTAAAAAGGGATGCGAAGATATATAAAAGCAGTTGTTCAAGTTGGCCATTTAAAAAGAATTCGTCTGTGGGGCAATGACATTCCCTTATCCCACCAACAAATTGTGGATGATATAAAGTTATTATGTCAAGTCTCCCTTCGGGAATCTAGGGCTCTAAAATCCATACAGAAAGAATTTATGCAAGCTTCTGGTACTCAGATCAATAATGAGAAATCTAATATCTTTTTCTTTAACACCCCAGTTCCTTCCCAATCTTTCCTGGTCAAGATTATGGGCTTTCACATTGGCTCCCTTCCATACAAATACTTGGGAATTCCCCTAGTGACTAACTCTCTTGGGACCTCCTGTTGGAAAAACCTCCTTGAGCGAATCTAATCCCAACTTAAAAAATTGTCTTTCTGATCCCTAAACATTGTGGGGAGGGTGGTTTTACTTAAGGTTGTGCTACAATCGATCCCAATATATCAACTCTCGGGTCTAGTTGCTCCTAAAACTGCTTGCTCTGATATGACAACTACCTTCAAAAAATTCCTATGGCGGGGAGCTCAAGTAGCTAAAAAATGGGCACTCCTTTCATGGGATCGGTTGACTAAACCCAAAATAGTAAGGTGGTTAGGTCTTTGGGATCCCTTTCTTCTAAATCAAGTTATGGGGGAAAAAATCTGGCTGCGATGGATTCAAGGTGGTATTGATCTCTGGAAGGTCATTTGGGGCCGTAAATATAACATGCCTTCAACTACAGAGGATAGACTGAGAATGAAGGGAACTCCAAGAGGATCATCAATTTGGAACTTAGCTTATGATAATAAAGGGTTAATTCGCAACCATACATTCTGGGAAATCAAAGATGGGAGGAGAGCTCTATTCTAGTGAGATTCGTGGAAATAACAGGGAAAACTCTTGAGTCACTAGGATTTGGCGGAGATCTTCCTTTTCACTAAAAGACTCCACAACTTGATGGTTAATCAATTTTGGGACCTGAACCCCGAGAATCAATGGAGACAATGGAAAATGAAACAAGACTAGAACAACCCTCCTGACTCAAATCAATGGGATGCATTTGATTCTGAGCTGCACACTAGAAGAATTGCATCATCAGAAGGAAAATACATTCTCAAGTGGGGATATAAAACTAAAGGTATGTTCACCATAAAAGAATCTTACCAACTGGTAGTAGAGGAGCATCCAGGTTAGAACAATCCACTTTGGAGGAAAACAATGATGGGACAATTTTGGCCGAAAGTAATGTATTTCCTGTGGCTAGTGTGCAGTGATAGGATTCTCACCTAGGACCAATTGAAGAAGAGGGGAATCCATGGGCCCTCTTTCTGCAGTATGTGTGCCTCTCAGGCTGAAACCATAAAGCATCTCTTGAATTTATGCCCCTTCGTAGCTCGACTTTGGCAGAATATAAATACTCTTTTTGGTCATCTAGCCCGGGATAATACCAGTATCCGATCCACCATTGGGAGTTAGAGGAAAGGAATCTCTTCCAGTCCAGTGGAAAATCAAGCTCAGTGTCTATCTCTCGGCTTTCTTTTATGGGTAGTATGGAAGGAAAGGAACAGAAGGATTTTCAAGGATCAGAAACTGTCACACTTAGAAATCTACAAAGGAATACTCCAAAATGTAAGAGAATCTATACTAGCAGAGAAATGGCATTATGATGACTGGAAGGTCAACCCCCAAGAAGCGTGGATACTGTCTACTCTCAAATTATCCTCGCAAATGCTTGCACCCTCATCTTGGAAATTAAAGTTGCCTCCCAGCCAATCTCCTTCTCACTTCTCATGTCCCTCTGAGGGTTTTCTCAAGCTAAACTTCGATGGGGCATACAAAGGTAACCCTGGGGATGCAGGCTTTGGAGGGGTCATCAATGATTTGCAAGGTCGGGCTGTCCGAATATATGCTTCGGATTGTGGAATTGTAAGTAACAACGAAGCTAAATTCAATGTTGTTAAACATGGTTTGATAATAGCCAGAAGGGAAGGGTTGAGAAAAATGGTGGTGGAAGGTGAATATTATTTGGTCATTGATACTATTAAAAATCTTAGCCAAGGGTCCTAGTGGGAAAATATTAGTAAAAGTTGGAGGACTTCTCACTTGATCGAGGATACCAGTGAAATTATTCAAGATTTCAAATACAGCATCCCATCGCATGTCCACCGCAATGGAAAAAAAGCTGCGATTTCTTAGTAAACTTGGGTTATCTTCACCTAGGAGTTAATATAGATAAGCCTTGGATAAGGGAGATTGGGGAAGCATGAATGGACCAATTGACTCTGATTCTAAACTAGGACATGAATCCTAATCAGAACCCCCGATCAGGGTGTGAGACAGTTGGAGGATCGCTTGGGCTTGATTGACATGACAAAGATTTTATTGTTTTGGACGGTGGGTGGTATCCCCCATGCCCTCGAACGAGTATTCAATGTGATAATATGCAGCATTGCAGATCTTGGCAAATCCACGACGTGAAGATTGGTAATCCTTTGTGCCTACAGGTAGTGGGAGTGAAGGTGGAGTTAAGACCATCTATCCGGCGTATAACTCGGGTCCTCGGCTTCTTAAGGAGCCTAAGTTTGTTGGTTACAGGTTCGCGATGCTAGGAATGTGAGAGGAATACTTAGCTATTGCTTGTCTCTGCTCGAGGTTGGCATATACGTTTGGTATGTTATAATCCTATCTGTGTATCCTGGGTGGGGGTGACTACTCGGGATAAACTTCACGCCCAGAGGGGAAAGGAAACATTGGTTAAATTAGCAGTTTTTGCGACTAACAATATAGGTGTAATATCCCCAATTTTGTGAGCATGGGAGTCATAAAGAAATTCTACCCAATTTTAGTAATATTAATTAAAGGGGGAAAATATTATTGGAGAAAGGTGACTAGTATCATTTTATTAGAGAATAGCGACAAATTATTATTTTATTAAATGGTGGAAAAAGTGACTTAGTGGAAAATGGCCCCCACCAATAACATAATATTAAAAAAATGAGTCTAGAGGCATGAGGAGAAATTATAAAAGGAGGATGGACTCATTTTGTGGAATATCTTTGGTCATTTTACAATTTTCAACATTAGTTCTCTTGAGGAGCTTAACCAAGACAACTGTGTTGTTCAACACAAGGGATTTCCGAGCGGAAATTCCACCTCTAGCTTCGGTGAACTTTGAGTGTCACCCTAGGGGAGTAAGAAGCCCATCTTATGGATTCTCTAGAAGCTACATTGCAGACCATTTCCAGCTTGAGCATGCTTCTCTTAGGGCATAGAAGGAAATTCGAA
This sequence comes from Pinus taeda, assembly GCA_000404065.3. Classification (NCBI taxonomy): domain Eukaryota; kingdom Viridiplantae; phylum Streptophyta; class Pinopsida; order Pinales; family Pinaceae; genus Pinus; species Pinus taeda. The sequence continues at coordinate 17,737 of APFE031587467.1, read as the reverse complement.
GAGGCTGAGAGAAGATGGCAAACAATGGAGTTTTGGCTAGATAATTTGTAGAGATGTATCCATAGGGAGGGTGAGTTTTTCCTTGGTGATTTGCAAGGCTGAGAGTGCTGCATTTTGGAGGGCTGAATTTATCATTTCAGGGGTTTCTGGACAGCTACTGCGGAGACATTTTGATAGGGCAATTTGGAGAGTTTAGGCTAAGGATAAATAAAGAGGCTTGGAGGAGTGATTTGCAGGGTTGGAGGAGATTTTTCTAGTAATTGATTAGCCTTCTACAATATAATTATTTATACAGGGCATTTTTCTAGCGAGTTAGAACCATACACATTTATTGGGGTCACCAGGGCACATTGGATTCAGCCCAAACCCTTTCTGGGGTTTTGTGGGTTTATTGGGAGGAGTCTTCAACTAATTTTATAGAAATTTTCGGGCAATATTCGGGCCTGAAATCATCATCATTATAGCGGGTGATTTGTTAGTTTGCTAGGGAATCTGCGTCACTTGGTGAGCTCAGTTTTGGCTTGGAGTTGGACCAAACCCTTTCTGGGTATTTCTAGGATTGTGAGAGGAGTTTGTGGCTACAATTTCAAGGTGATCCAAGCATTCTTGAGCACATAATATTCAGTCCCTTACTGTAGTACGAATTGTTGAAGCTTGCTACTGCATCATCTCTCACAGGCCTACACAGTTCTCTTGGGTGATTGTTGTGTGGAGTGTCATTTGGAGGGTTTAGGGGCTGAGTTGTTAATATTTCATTTGGAGGGAGATTGTGGGGATATTTCTACCATTTTAGAGCAACAATTCATCATTTTCAGCTATAGGTGAAGCATTCTGGTATTTGAGGAGGGAGAAGCTATTTGGGGTCGAATTTGGAGGATTAAAACTAGAGAAAACACTTTATGGGTTTTTCTGGGTTTTTGAAAAGGATCACATCCCCAAATTTACAGAATTTTTTGGGTAGTTTTGAGGGGCCAAATCAGGGTGCGAAGTCAGCCAATAGTGAAGAAAAATTGGGCCAACACAGATTTTTGGAGGGACAAACTATTGCAACAGTTGTGCATTGGGATATTGATAACTTGGGGCTTGTATCTTTCCTTGAGAAAACCTAGGCAAACTCCTTAAAATATTATTGTACTCTAGTAGTTTATTTGTAATGAAAATTGGCCATTTGGGTGTTCCAGAGCATTTTTCTGTTCATGGGTGTTTGTTGGAATTTATTGTGTTGTTATTTTTGTGCATGTCTTTGATTATCTCTATAAAATTTCTACTTGGAATATTACAATAGGCCTTCTCGATTATGTAATATCAATTTCTATATTTTTTTACGATATTCTTTCTCACATGGGCATATTTACTGGTTTTTGGTTTTTTATCATTATGTTTTCTCTGCATGTTAATAATTAGGTTTCCCGATTTAAGCCTGAATTGTCGGGGCAATCCCTGTGGAGAGCAAGGGTTTTGGAAAATTATCAGGGCCACGTCCACATACTCAGGGCTTATGGGGGCATGGGGGACACTGTTCTTATTCTGGTGATACCTCCCACCTCTGGAGGGTTATTAATTATATATTTTTGTTGTCTTGAGTGGTGGAATTCTGAAGGGACGCAATGTTGTCTGGTGTTGCATTTGTTTTTTTGGCCATTCATTAAGTTAATGTTTGTTTTTTAGGTGGTTCTTTGTACAAATTATATTCCAGATCCACCTACGTTGCCTTTACTTTTGGCCTCTATACAGTGGGTTGGGTCACGAGTGCGGGAAAGTGGGAGAAGGGTGAAGAAAGGGGGCCTGAACTTGGTATATATTGTGAAGTCTCAGCCTCGCAGTGGAGCCTCGGGTCGAGGCATAAGAGGCATAAGAGACCAAGAAGATAAAGGAAGAGATGTAGGTCCATCTTCCAGTCAGACTACGCGGCAAAGGACTGAACATATGATATATAAATTTGAATGCTTTCGTGATTTTGATATGGTTAACTTAATGCTTCTATTGATTTGGTTGTACTTGCTCTCTAAGTTGTGCAGGTACACAAACTTCAAGTTGGTGAAAATGCTTGTAAAGGAAAATTGATGTGATAAGTATGATGTGAATGATGATGATCATGTTAAATCTAATGAAGAGGATGAAAGCCATAAAAGATTCTCTGATGTCGTAGAGAAGAAGTAGAATTCCCTAAGTTAAGAAGGAGCCTGGATGAAATCTCCCAAGGTTAAGAGGGATCTTGAATGAAAGAAATCTCCTTAATTTAAGAGGGAGCTTAGATGAAAGGAATCTCCCTAATTAAGAGGGAGGTCATATAATAGTGATGGACACCTTGATAAAATAAATTAGAGAATGTATTTTGAAGGACTACTGAGATAAGAAAAAATGGATTGATTTGTGGACTATGTTGCTACATGAGAAGTAGGATAGGAAGCTGTATGGTTGAGGAATCTTCTGTTGAGATTCCTTGAGAAAAACTCTAAGTCCTACTATGAAAAGTTGAGAAGCAACATCAAGTTGGCTGGAAGACCTTAGAGATTTGTATCTGTTTATGTACATTTGTATGTATGTTACTTATTGGGGTTGTGTTTGTACAGGTAAATCTATCAAAAGTTTGATAACATGTTTAGAGTTGTCGATCAGTTTGATTAAAATGATTTGTTTCCAATCTATTTGATTAGGGAGGATTTGTTACCAATTAGAAGTTGAGGCTTTGTGTGTGAAACATTTCCTAGGAGGAAATTTGCCTGGCACTATGTGTTGATGTCTAGTTCCCGAAGTGGGGAGGTCGGCCTTGGTCATTGAGCTCTGACCTCGAATAGACACCTAGATCCCTGGGTTGATGGTTATTAAGTAAGCCTAATGGTACCTAGAGAGGCTGAAAGATTTAGTCCACCTTAGTCCCACTTGGATAGATTTCCGTATTTAGGAATCTAGTCCATCACATTGCGGTGCCTAAACTGTTGGAGGACCTTGGATAGATTTCCCTGGTCAGGATTCTAGTCCATGGCATTGCGGTGCTTAAAAATTCTTCATGATTCATGTGTTCTGAGATCTTCCATGTACTTGTACTGATGAATACCTCCTTAGTTAAGAGTGAGTGTTAAAATCTGTAAGTAGGTTGGGTCTCCATAAGTATATTTGAGATGTACTTATCAAAAGAATGAAGAACGTATTTTTATTATTATTTCTATGACTTATTAAAGCATGGGTTTCATGCTTGGGTCAACATGTTTTAGGTCAAAGTCCCCATTGAGGACTTCTAGGATTTATTCTGAGTCATTAGAGTCATTGTACATTAAAATAGACACTTACTAGGCTTTCAGATTATGTAAAAAGAATTATTTTTAAGTCAAAAATGAATTTAATCTCCTCCACACCAAGTCAACATCAAGACAAGTAATTCAACTTCCCTCGAAAGCTATAAGTACAAGGAGTTCGAATTCATTTGGAGCATTTCATTCTTTCTCTAATAGTTCGATCTCTGAAGCTAGAAGCTCGAAAAGTGTGAACTTGAGAAAGGGCTAGAAGAAGGCCTCGAAAGGAGTGCAAGTTTCTTTAAGGAGATAGTAAATCCCAAGATCGAAATTTTGGGACAAATCTCACTCAATTCCAAGGTGTATCAAGGGAGATAAAATTTCTCCAAGTTTGATTGAAGTTGTTGTTGCTACTATTGTTGGGTCGAAGCTGATGTTGATTCTGCTAGGTCAAAGTTGCTTGTGAAGGGTTGTCATCTGTAAGAAGGCTTGAGGGCTGACTTGGTGTGCAGGGAGTCTCTGTCTGGGTCTAGAGTCTTGGGTTATCTCAAGAAACTATTGAAGGAGGAATTGTTGACTAGGTTTTCCCCTAGATAGGGGTTTTTTTCCTGGCCGTTCGCCTACATCTTTTGTCCTTGTGTTATTAAATTGGTAATTGCTTGATGAACTAAAAGATAAAAGAAGAACATAAAGATAAAAGAATCACAAGTAATTATCTATCTAAGAAAATCTTTCTGCCTTTATGATTTTCTAACATGCCATTGGTATGATTTCCCAAGTGGTACAATAAGGTAAATTATAACTTGCTTCATTGTATTGTTTTGATGACAAAATAGAAATTAGTTTTACAAAAGAAAAAGATAAAGTATGACATAGTCTAAAGGTTCTATGTTTTGGTCATTTTAATTGGAATTTGACAATACAATTCATGGTGAGATCGTATTTTTTCATTTTTTAAATTATACTTTTGAAAGCATAACTGGATTTAGTGCCTTGAAAAACCCATGGAGTACTTAGATGGTACATGATCAATAATTTGAATATGCAACTCCAACATATTCTAACAATATTTTGAGTAAATTTTATATAAAAAAAAATGTTTGGAAAAGTAACAAGATGAATGCTTGTATGGTCCAAACCTTACTATGGACCTATATTCCATAATATTCATGCCTATAACTTTGTAACAATACAAGAATCACCTCAATCAGAGCTCGTATGAGAAATTTATGCCTCTTACAAGTTAACCTATCGAAAGTGACCATTATAATTCGATAGGATTTCGCGTCGTCCCCCATTATTCATGGAAAAAGGGCTAGCCATGTGATCATGATGAATAAGAGTCTAGAAAAGTCAATTTTGTAAGTCTAGTTAAGAGTTGAATGATTCAAACCTAACCACTAGTAGGATATCGGTTTGTGATATAACCAGGCCACTAGGTGGAAAAAGGGTTTCATTCTATTCGAGTGAATTTTGTTCCATAGATGAGCAAAGAAGTTAAGAGTGGATAGAGGGAGAGAAAATGAAGAGGATCTATGCATTGTAGCACCCCATAGGCCATAGGTCTTACTTATTTGTACTTGCATCCGTTTCTATTCAAAGAAAGAGAGAGTAGAAATGTCTTCGAGGGTATGTCTTGTGTTCATATGGTTGTGAGTGATTTTATTTTTTTCTATTATATATTTTCTAGCTTTTGTATATTGCATACATAAAATAATTACATATAAAATCTAGAAGTCCATGGAAAAATAACCCTCATAGTATATAGATTTTAGATTTTTAAGTATAATTTTATCAAATTTGTTGGGATGGATTTTCCAATGGAATATCCATGGCAGTTTACAGATCATACTAGTATTAAAAAATGTTATATTGTGGGGATTTGTAGGGGATCCAAATCGGTTAAGCCAAAAGTCATAAAACCCCAATAATGGCCAATGAATATGTTTACAACCCTAAAGATCTCACAAAGAAGAGGTTTGCATAGTTGGAAGAATGAGTTGCAAGTATAAATTGTAAAGTGGGCCTCCTCATGATGGCTTTGACCAATAAGTTTGAATTATTCAGAGAAAATGGAGGTTCTGATGTTGAGGTTGAATTAGAGGTTAAATCGACAAATTGAGAAGAAACAAAGAGGGAATCTAAGAAATAACGTGGAAAGGAACAACCCCATTTGAGTGTCGTGAACAATTCATAGTCCCTATTTAAAGTGAAAGTGAATGTCAACATCAAGCTGTATCAAAGTAAGATTAACACTCTGAACACTATAAGGGAAAGACCTTCTAGCAGAAGTTTTTGCGGAAGTCCCTATAAAAATAGCCCAAAAATCCCTTTGTAGCAAAGGTGTGCGGGCAGATGTTTTAGCGAATTTTTTTAGGATAATGCATCTAAAAGTTACAAACGCGCTGGTGCTTTACTATAAATACAAGCATCTATGCTTTACTATCCATACAAGCACTGATGTTGTATATAACATGTTGCATAGTGAGAAAAAATATTTTTATAAAATAAAAATAAAAACACGGTGCACTAAATTAGACAACGCACTAGTGCTTGAATAGTCAATAGCACTAGTGTCATTTATATAGTAAAATGTCTCAGTGCATACCATTAAGGAGCACCACTATAGTTTTAAATTTTAGAAAAAAGCAGTGTTGTTTTCCAACAACGCTCTAGTGTGGTAAAATTATCAAATCGCCCTGGGGCATCTTTTAAAGTGCATCACTATGTAGTTTTTAATTTCCAAAGAAATAGTGGTGCTATAGTAAAAACCTAGCACTGGTGCGATCCTGTATAGACATGCTCCAGGGTGTCTCGAGAAAAGCACCATGATATTTTTTAATTAAAAAAAAAGCATGGTTCTTTTGGATATATCACACATTGGTGTGGTTAGATAAACACATCGAAGGAGGGTTAAAAAAAATCCTCTCGTCCGTCATTTTCATTTTTACCATCTAGAGCGTGGGAGAGTTATGAAGCACCGATGCCACTCTTACCACATGAAATTGTGTTGACGTCAGTGCTTCTCTTGCTCACCATCTTTTCGTACCATGCTCATTGTCTGAATTTTCTTTTCAAATTGTGCTAAAAAAAAATCTCCATGATGTGTCCACAATCCTTCCCCAACGACCAAATGTCTAGGTAATGTCTATGTTTCTTTGTAATTTATTTTTTTAGCAAATTAAAATTGCAAATTAGGTTAAATTTGCCACTATTTTTGAAGAAGAAAAAAATCATTGTGTGGTGCGCTTGATATGTTCGGCTCGCACTAGTAGTTGTACACCCTATAAATTTACAGGGTGTACCTCATTTTGGTGCGTGAACATAATACACCGCCATTGTTGCAATGCATTTTGTAAATGAAAATGCATCAAGAAAGATGCAACAAGTTGTACAATGGTGCGTCACACCCCGTGTGTTTATATTTACCAAATGCAAAACAAAAATAATATTTAAAAATATGTTATAGCTCGATTTGTTTGATAACTTGAACATTTCGTACTGATGCTAAAAGGTTATTCATGAACACCAATGCACAAGTGTGCCACACCACTACCAAAAGTTAAATTTGTGAGCTAACAACGATGAATCATACTTATGTGCACACTGATATTAGTGAAATTATAGTTGAAAGTGCACCAGAGCCGGTGCATGATTGTTTTGAGCACACAAGTGTTTTTTTTTTAATTGAAAGTTATTTTTCCATGTTTATAAATACATGTTTCATTTAATAATATAAAAAATGTATTTTATGTATGAGACTAATGTATTTTATAGGTCAATCATGTAGCAAAGACATCAGAAGAGGGATCAACATCAGGAGTAGGAGCAGCAGGTGGCCCCATATAATATAGTCTGAACATGACAGGTCAGAGAAAGGGAGAGGGATTTATACCTTCACCCTATTACTGCAACGACCTGAGCATTATTGAGGAATGTAGGCTGCCTCAAGTATTATGAGGAGGTTACAACCCTAAAGGCACACTCAATCTTATTGGCACATCTAATCCGCCGATGGAGTTTCCAAGAGCAGGCTTTCCCTGTCAATCCTAAGGCGTGATATAGGCCACTAAGGAGGATATATACTTTATCACTAGCCTATCCAGGAGAGAGGAGGATTTTCCCTAGTTCCCTGATGTCCTCCATAGGGTTGTAGTTGAGAGTTAACTTGTGTGCACTCAGAGATATGTTGGGCCTCATGCTGTCCATCAATCATATTTTTGGGTTAGTGGTGGACAACTACGAATTTTTTCTTTTGCTGCAAAGGAGGTTAGAGGCATCTCATTATTAGTCACCACAATTGCACACTCTAGTAGTGATGGGCAACATATTAGTTGCCCTATTTTGTATTATGTTGATTCCTTGATTCAGGTGCCACGTTGCATCAGATGGTCTGCCATTTTTTTAGGCAGATTTGCAAGGCTTTAGATAGATGTCGTGCATTGAAACATGGGAGGGAGACCTTCCATTTCACTTCTGAGCTTTTTGGTTTATTGTTTGAGAGGTTTCCAGAGATGAGGCCTACATTTGACTGTCACCCTCCTAGGCTAATCAATGAGGTATATATGCGCATGTGGGGGCAGATAATGCCTAAGAGGGGCATGTCGGAGTATCAGGCCAGGATTTTTCCTAAGGCACTAGCGCTACTGGCCAGTGAGGATGACCATGTGTTTGTCACGATGTCATTTTCGTACGTGGGGATTGATCAGAGAGGGTGTCCCAATATCTTCTTCACAACGATTGAACCTCTAGATGATAGAGGTAATATTAGACTTTGACTTGCCGCCAAGTCCAAAGAGAGGGGTGGTGGAAGCATATTTCAGGGTTTTGAATAAGGTATTAGTGATATGAGCATCATCCCCTATCTCATTGTTCTAGAATGCATCTAACAACATTGCCTCAATGGCAGTCTTATCTCGTAATTAATCATCCATACCAACCTCTATTTTATTGCCTCCATTGCCAACTTGTTATGAAGAAATACTATCGTTGTAGTCATTCCTATTTTGTTTATCTGGACGTAGTGGGAATTGGATAAGTGGTTGATTCAACCATTCTTTGTATGCTTCCTCTCTGAGTCTTGCTCTTAATGCAACCTTCTCTCGAGTTGACATTGTAGTGGGGTGCACCGGAAGATGGTAGGCGAGTCGCTCATCATCACTAGAATCCTATTTTCAAAAAGTATTAAACGTCATTAGTATAATATTAATGATATTAGTAAGCACGTCAACGCAATTGGTTTGTTGAAAATACATTATACCAAACAATTATTACCATCGTTGATCTAGGATTGAGGCTATAAGATGCCATGTTCCAATTGGTAGGGTGAAGAGGTTGTCCATTTTCATCTACCAATTGCTTGCGATATGATGCTGCTGATAAGAGCTTGTGACGTTTTTGAAATGGAGGAATATTTCCTGCATCTTAACTCGATTCTAAATCAGGATCTTGCACATTTCGATACATTTTTATTCAAATTTTCATGGATTAAAAAAAATTCAATTAGATAATCAAAATATAAATAAAATATGAACTTACTAGAGATGGAAAGGGAGAACTTCATGAAGGAATTTGATCAACAACATGAAATGCACTGGAATTTGAAGAATTGGCCATTTGAGAAAAATTAGAAATAAAATTTTGTGTGCATATCTAAAAATTATCTCGAGAACCATGTAACCACAATCTGAATTTCAATATAGTTTTCAAACCATTTTTCAAGAATAAGGTGACTTTAAGTGGAAGATGTATACTATGAACTACTTTAATTCATGTGGATGCATTCTAAAGGATAATTTGAGATTAATATGCCATTTTATGTGAAATTAAAATTTTAAATAGATTTTAAATATGACCGGTGCACTTATCAAAACCAAGTGCACTAGTACATTTAAATAATACTAGCACTGGGGCGTTCAAATAATACGTGCACCAACTTCCAACATTCTCACAAAAAAATGGTTATCATATCAGTGTGCTTCTAGAAAAACACACCGACGTGTTTAAAAAAAAGACAACATCGCTATGCAAATATTTCCAAATTTTAAAAAATAAAAGAAAATTCAACCAACTCGGTGCTCTTATAACACTTAAAGCACTGATGCTTTTAAATAGAAACCACATCGGTGTTAAAAAAAAAATAATTGCACCGTTTCGGGATTTCGAAAAAAATAAAAAATAAAAAATAAAAAATAAATAAAAAATAAAAATGTATCATGTTAGTGCGTTGAAAAAATTTGGCGCCCTAACAATGTCGGTGTGCTTGACTATCAAATGCACCGATTCATAAAGTCTTTTAAATAATAAAAAGTTATTCACCATTTCATTATTTTACCCAAAATTTCAATGGAGTGATTTGCTAAGGAGACATACCAGATGCATTGTGCAACAAGATAATTCTTTGGAGCATCATAACTATTCAGAAGATTAAAAGCTGAAAGGTACGATGATTCATTCAAAAACATGCATAGTAAATTTTTAAATTTTTATTGTTTATTTTACTAATATTTTTTTTTTGCAATTTCTGTTAGGGTTTAATTAAAAGAGAGATAATTTGCAAGATAGTCATACTCGGAGCACTGTGGAGCTACAAAAATATTTTGGATCCACCGAAAAATCAAAAGTTGAAAGGTGTGTTGATTCACTCAAACCCCTCGATAACAAAAATATTAAATTTGTCTATTAAAATATTTACAATTTCTGTTAGATTATTCACAATTCAGAGAAAAAAAATAAAAATAAAATCCCTTTAATAAAAAATTATTAATATTTTACTTGTAAATTCTTTACAATCTTTGTTCCTATTTTAAATTTAATAATAAATAATATATATATATATATAATATATATTATATATATATATATATATATATATATATATATATATATAATATATATAATATATTTACCTTAAGCCCTTGTTTTTTCATGCAAAAAGTCACCTTAAGGTTTAATTTTCTCTACTAGTTCATAATTAGAGTTTTTCAATTAAGCATTTTAGATTTAATTGGTTTGTGTACTTACTATATATAGGTCGTTTGACATGTAAAGTAGAGAAATCACTTATTGAATTAGATCCAAACCATGTCGACCCTCTCTATTTTTTTTAAACAACTATATGTTCTGTAGTGCGCCCTATGTAATATAACACATTGATTCTCCCTGTGTAATACAATGCACTGGTATATTATAAAACTTTTGATTATGTCTAGTTTGTTCATCGTTGCTCCTAGTGTAATATAACACGCTGGCCTGCTTCTTCCAAATATCACCGATACGTTTATCGTTACCAATTGCACCGTCATAATTTAAAATTAACTTTTTAAAATTAATTTTCCATGACGGTGCTAAATTATTAAATGCCCAGTACATTTAATGTTATAAACGCACCAGTGCGTTGATGCATATAAACACACTTGTTACCAGAGCTTTTTTTTGGTTGAAAATTATTTGATTTATTTGTAAAACATATTTAATGGCTTATGTATTGAATGGTATAGGTTGTATATTGATAAAAAAAAATGTCTGAGATGGTCTTAGGTAACAAAAATATGGATCGACACAATGATAACACATCAAAAAAAGCAGAGAAGACAAGTTCTTTGTAAATTCTTTACCAAATTAATATGTTTGAACTATACGTAAGTTTATCTAATATGTATTGGTTGGTGTGAGTCACACAGAGCCAAAAAATGAACAAGGTCATAAGATAATGTCTAATCTAAGTGTAGAAGAGTGTAAAAGCAAGATAAAAAAATTGCACAATGATGAATAAGGTGAGTTAGAAATTACTATTCAATATGAGTTTTTTTTTCGTTAATAATATACTTAAGAATATTAGATAACATGTTTCAAACAATTTATTAATTCATATATGTTTAATGTTCTACAGGGAGCAGCAACAAAGAAAAAGATCAATGTCGTTCTGAGAAAAGAAAAATTATAGAACATGTAAATGATAATGAATTGGTCCTTAGCTCATCTAGAGTGGTGCTAGAGGTTAATGAAAGGAGGAAAAAGTTATTGGGTGTGCAGCCTGATTATCTTCTTTATTAAGAGGTATCAATGGATTGGACCCCAGTTCCTAACGGGGCAGCAACAACGCCCATTTAATCATCATCGTCCCCTGAAGCCAAAAAGAGATGTAAAATTGTCTTTTAAAATATTTTAATTTCGTAGTCAATCTGGGCCGTTCATTAGGCGGATGATCTGATGGTAGAAGTTATGTTTAATTTAGGGTTTTTTTTCCCTAGAAGGCAACTCCTCGATTTATATGAGCGGATTGTATTGCGGTGGTGTATACGTGTATTATAAGTGAGAAAGAGAGAGGAGACTGTGTGAGAGCGAAGAGGAAATTACAATGGATTTGTTGTAGGTTGTATCTCTTCATTTTGCTGGATAATATAAAAGGGAAGACTAACTGTTTCTCTGTGGTTGTAGCCCAAATTAGGTGAACCACGTATATCTGTGTCTCTCTTGTTTTATGTGTTTTCTGTGTTTGTGTTTCTACAATATTTTATGTTTTCCATTGCTTTGTAATATATAATTTTCTAACAAATTTTTTATAGAACTATGAGGGATCTAGTGGAACGAATGTATAGACGTACTTTCCACTTATATTACAAAAATCAATCCAATGATTCTAAGAACTAAATTATATCTAAACTACAGGAAATGTTTCAAGAGCAATGGTCAATGAGACATGTTAGACGTGCAATAGCAAAAACATACAACAACAACAAAAGAATCATTCAAAAGGTAATATTCCTAATTATATAAAATGATTTTCTAGAATTATATGTATATATTACAATAAACCATTCATTTATTAATATCGATTTTGTTATATTTAGTTTTCATATATTATTTTTTTCTCAATTGGTCTACTCCCATATTCATACAAAAATATTACAGAGAGGCAGATGCCTCGAGAGTTCTTGCCATGGAGTTGGCATTTTTGCAAAAAACTCTTGACGTCCTGACTAGAGAACCGGCATGATGACTTACATCAGAGTTTTTAATTTCAGAGAACATCAGATTTCAAATCTGGACAGTGAACATTCCAAAAAACTCAAAAAACTGACCCATACAGTGATACAGGACTGACTTGAGCACAACTGTCTCTTGGACAGATTCCTACATAAACATAAACATGAACAGACTCCGACATATAGAATTGACAAAGACCTGAAACAAGCATGAAAACTATAAATCGAGAGGGAGTTGAATTTCTTCTTCGGTAGCCGATCAAAAAAACCAGAGGCGCTGACTAGTTCAATCTTCATCCGAGGTTGATGGTTGTTCTTCTGTGATTCGGCACCCAAATTGGTCTGAGTCCTTGGAGTCAGAAGGATGGGCCGCTGAGCTTGAAGGTTCTCCTCTCGCTGGCGCGCTTAGGCCGACATTGGCTTCAGTGTTCATAATTGGCAATCCTCCAGTAACTTGGCGCTGGGTGACGTTTTGACTTGCCAACCTCTGTTTCACAGGAGCCCCATGATGAACCTCCCCCGAACCCATAGCATTCTCACACATTTCAATTGTCACAGAAACGATGAAGGATGAGTTTCCCAGAGAACAAGGAATGCAGAAACGGGCAGTATGTAGATGCGAGTGATGCACATAGACTCCAGCTCTGGCTTGCCCCCTTCCCCTGCCCTTGCCACTTCTGGTAGCAGGATAACTATAGCAACAGAACTCCGAAGCATCTGATGAGGGGTCCGAAGTGGTTGAGGAATGCTGGTGGGTGGCTCAACCACGTGAACCGCCGTGTCTGCACCCCATTCTGAGCCTCTCTCTAGGCATATTGATAAGAGTAGGACAGACAAACGGAGGTGGGATGACTGGGAATCGACTGAGGGGCGAATACAAAGAGAATAGCGGAGACTGAGCACGCTTGTAGCTGTGAGCACCAGGAACCAGGGCTGAATGGATGCCGGGGATGGTAATGGCGCTTGAGGCCTAGCAAAGACGGAAAAACAGAGAGGGAATAGCAGGGAAGCGATTGAGGAAAGAACACTCTGCATACATAGGAAACGGAACACGCTTATGGCTATAAGCACCACGAACCAGAGCCGAAGGAAAGCAGGGGGTAGAGCTATCGCTCGGAGAATCGCCAGGGACTGCTGCCTTAATGGAGCTGAAGGCGTGCGGAGGAACAGCAGGAATGAAGATCAGACCGGGTGCCATCGCGCCTAAAACAAGTTGCAAGGAGGGCAGCGTTAATGCTGCCATTAATATGTTTGTGCGAGGCTAGCGCTCCGGCCCATTACAATTACAACTGGCGCTAGTGGGCTGCCACTTGCCCTCCTTGCGCGCCTCCTTCGTACCGATGAACCTTTCAGTCACCCGCATCCGGGA
>APFE031587464.1:32852-49019 GCA_000404065.3 Pinus taeda | reverse complement strand
TGCACTTTCAAATGCATAAAATTGTAATGGCTGCATTTCACCTCTGTTAAGTACTGATTTCATTAGTGATGTAATGTTCTGCATATATAAGTTGCTTGCAAGTTACTGTTCCAAGGGTTTCCATTACGCAATTTTTATTAAAAATAAAAAAAATTGAAGGCTTGTAACTGTGTATTTTACTATTTGCTATATGATTATTTTGGTTACAATCCCACTACTTTCTTTAATATGAAGATGTATAATCTAAGAATCGAATTTGAATAGCAATTTTAAAACGAATGTCCGAGCAAGAACTATAGATGAAAAAGATTGACTTTAGTTTGTTGAGAAGGGAAAGCCAAATTTTTCCAGAGAGTCAAAAGTTGTATGCCATACACAGAACCCCAGGAGACAAAAAAACCCAGAAACGATTCTTCTGCCCAAATCCTACGACCAGCCCCAGGAAAAATGAACCTCTATCCTAGCAAGCATCTCCATACAATATATGCGAGGAGGAGACCCATGAAACTTATAATCAGTAAATTCAGAAATCTAAAGACTGCCAGAGTAAAGCTTAGCCACCCAGAAATTAAATTGCCCGACATTGATGACCATGAGAAATCATGGGATACCATTTGACCAGATAATAAAAACAAGCTAAGCAATAAATCTCATGATATGAGACTAGCATATTTAAAAAGCTATTTTATATAAGAAAATTGTGCTGAACCATAAGATGAGGAGAAAAACTATCATTTACTTACAAACCAGATTGCAGCTATCTAATAAACAGATTCCATTTAAACTGGTTATAGAGCGTAAAAAAACGAGATCTGACCTGATACCGGAGGGAAAAATACCACACGCCGAAGGGAAGCTGACCACCACCAGAGGGATGCCGAACTAGGAGGAAACAGAGAAAGCAAAAAGAGTGCTTGTATGATAGAGGAGTCCTGCGCCCGGGCGCAGGGAGAGGTGAAAAAAAACTGAAGCCAAGTAGGGAAGCCAGAATATAAGGAGAAAAACCCCCGGAGCTGGAAGCTTCAGAGGGGAACAGATGCCTTCCATGCAGCGCTTCACTCTCCACGTCCCAGCCCAAAGAAGGAACGTCATGTCACAATAAAACTTGTTGAAGTATTGCAATATCACAAAACATTGGTTAAACAATCAGTACCGTGTATAATCAATTGGTCCGGCAATAAGACCTCAAACTAAAAACTTTGGATAAAACAAAAGAAACCATGAAATGTTTATTTAAAACTTTGGTTAAATGATTGTGTACGCCCAAATTAATATGGAATTAGATCGATATTGATCGCTATAGTCCCATGCTGAGGCAGGGACTAATAACGTTTTCCCCCTTCTCTTTAAACCATGGTTTGTGAATTTATATCTGTGATAATTAATAGTTTGTGAATTTATGTTTGTGATAATTAATGGTTTGTGAAATTAGGTAAGGATATTCTTTTGAAAATTGGTCCAAACCATATCTACAATTTGTCAAAGTAAATGACTTTTACTCAATAACATTTTTTCCCTTCTCTTTAAACGATGGTTTGTGAATTTATGTTTGGGATAATTAATGATTTGTGAATTTAGGTTTGTGATAATGGTAATTATAGTTGATCTATTTATAAATAAGTTATATTTTAAATTTTAATAATTTAAATAATAATAATTTTATAAAATTGATAAATTATATCAATAAAAAAATATTTAATTCATTATAATTATTAAAATTAAATTATTATTATATTATTTATAAATAAATACTTTATTTAAAATTAAATTACTATTTTATAAATAAATATCATATTCTCACCTTTGTCATTTGCATGGTATTTTAAGGGTTTTTTTTAATGATCTTATTGAAATCTACCGATTATGAACTTCCTATTTACGCTGTGCCTTTTCCGCATTAAATGTCTAAATTTTCGATCATATCCTTGTCGCCAAGGAGGCCAAGGAGGCATTGCTGCATCATGGACGACCATAGGATCGATATTGTCATGCCCTGCAGTTATGGAGCCGGGCGCGTGCTCCCCACACTTAGAAAATTGACTAAGGCATGACCATCGTTTATATGCAAGCTAGGACGCGGAGGAGCGATGGGCGAGCTGACTTGAGGAAGGGATGTCACACATCGGTTGAGGGCGTTGGCGTGCGGATGAATGATGGTGTTTGGTGGGTCGGCCAAGAGGAGGTCGCCACACATGGAAGGGTATAAGCGTTTGGTGGAGCGTGTGGTTAGAGGATGAACAATCATTGCACAAGCCTTCATCACATAAGTGCGCAAGGTAGCCGCAGCAAGGCGCAAAGGAGATGCGCCCGCCTGCCGAGCAAAGGCACACGAGGTGCGGTGAAGGCATAGGTCGGTTGAGGGCGTGGGAGAACTGCCTGCCTGCCAGGTAGACGTGCACAGGTTGAGGGCGCAGGTGAACCGCCCACCCGCCAAGTAGACGTGCATAGGTTGAGGACACGGGTGAACCGCCCGCCTGCCGGGTGAGCGTGCACGGAGTGAGGGCATGGGTGAACCGTCGCCCGGGTGATCGTTCAGGGCGAGGGCACGGGTGAACCGCCCGACTGCCAGTTCACACTTCAGTTGTGGTTTGTGTGGGTGTGCACGGGCGCACTCGCCTGTTCGGGCAAAGTTGTGTTGTATGGTGTACACTTGGTTGAGAGTTGTGGTGTGACCGTCGTGCGCTCTTGCATGGGCGGGTGCCCAACCTCGTTTATGAACGTCGGTGGAGCGACACTCCCGGCCATTGTACTATTTCTCATATATATAACAAAAGTTCTTCTCTTGCATATTGCTGGTGTTCTTGTTATCGTTTATCATGTTTTTTTTGTGTAAATCAGACTAATTCTATTATAATACAAAAAGATTACAGCGAGTTACATCCGCCACCCTGAGTTGGCTACTTGAGCAGTTTAACATTTTGAGACTGAGACTGAGCCTGAGAAAAAAAGGGACTATGAAACTGTCCGCTGACTAGAACCATCCAAAACTAAACCCCAGACTAGAACCATCCAAAACTGAACCTTCCACTCCCTGCCATGGTGAGGGAGGAGTTTACGAACCCAAACATGACCGACATAGATTGACATTACAAACGCGGACTTTAAAATCGACATTCCAAGACCTGAGGGGTGCGACCCGACACCGAACACAAACTGACTCTCATGACTAACTATTGCAGCTACAACGACAACCAAAAACTGAACCAAGAGAATCCATACCACCCCGAACGACCAAGCCTCTTGCCTAGGTGCATGGATTTGGTGGCTCCTCCACCGCTGGACTGATAAATGCGCCTGGTTGCTCCTCCACCACTGTGCACCCATAGGAGTCTGAGGCACTCGAGTCTGTGTATGGCGCGTTGTCTTTCGCAGGCTCGCTTGGTCCAGCTCTTTCTCCCGCCACCGCACCCGTGGCTTCCAAAGGCTGTAGTCGCTGACCCTGAACAGGCGAGGGTGGCCATGGTGTTGCAGGGGCTTCTGGTCGGTCAGCATGATCGCATTTTTCGATGCGCACTGAGACATAGTAGACCGCATTGTCCAGCAGACAAGGGATCCTGAAGCGGGTTGCCGGATGCCCCCCGAACGGACATACCATGGCTCTTCCCCTTCCCCTGCCTCGTCTGTGCGCTCGGCGAGCTCTGGGTGAGTTGATTTCCTCCGAGGATGCTGAGGAGCGTGGCGATGAGGCCTGCCCTCTGGCACCGCCTCTTGAGCCTCCCCGCCTGCAAGCGCCACGTTGCCTCTCACGTGGCATCCTGTGAACAACACAGAACCAATTCTACCCAGAGGTTGCGAATGCTGTGCACCACTGAGGATGTTGAACCCGTGCAACAGCTTACACACCAAATTCAAAACAGGAAATGGAATACAAGTATGAACATCCTTGCTTACCACCCAGGTCGAGAGCCGAGCCCGTTCAGGAGCTGCATGGAGAGAACTGCTTCCTGAGGGCCGAGCCGACCAGAACCAAAGGACCAAATCTCGAACCAGGACACAGAGGAATTGAGACGCCGCGACACTCAGAGCTTCTGGAGGTCGAAGGCGCTCATAAACAAAGCTGCTACCGGACAGAATGACAGACCATGCTTCTACCCACAACACAAAGCCACGAATTCTCTGCGAATCCAGGCTTAAAACCAAGGCCTACAGAGCCGAGGGCTGAGGTCTATGCGTGGGCTCATGCACCCGCGGTGCAAACATCCAAGAGCCAGGCACCCCACTCACCACCATGACCAGACAAAACTTTCTGCAGACAGAGCTTCGCTCTCCTTCTCGCCGAACCCCTCTCATCGTCGATCTGAGGCAACCGACCGATATACCTCTGCACCCGGTTATTCTCCCTCCTCCATTAATGTTGGCCGGACCGAATGACTGCCTTCTCGAGGCTTCGGGCCACTTGGCTTGAGCTGGCGGCCACTTGTCATTTAATGAGGCCGCCTCCTCAATCAATGCTTTACATAACACCCGCATCCGGGGGTTATCGTTTATCATGTTATTATGATGGTTTCCGCACATTATAATGCATTTCATGGTTAATATGAATGAATGAAGGCGTAGTTCGTAAAGTAACATAATAATGGAAAATGTTGGTTACTTAGGTGGTGCCGCACCCGACCAATTAAAGGAAAAAAGAATTGGGGGCGTGACAGGTGGTATCAGAGCAGGTTCACAGATGGTGAGGCTGTTTCTTGATGATGAACGCAGTGAACGGGTATGTATGCAAGGACAAGTTATGGAGAAATCATGGATGAACAGTCTGGGTTTCATGGACTTGATGGTCCGTGGCAAGACCATTCAAGCTCTTGTGGACACAGGGGCCACTCATAACTTTATGACAACACGGTTGGCAAGAGAGGTCGGACTGATGATCCTCCCATCGAACATGGAGGTCAAGGCAGTGAACTCTAGAGCTAAGGTGGGAGGTTTGGCACACGAAGTGCCAATGTAGATAAAAGACTAGACGAGTCAGTTGGACTTCATGGTGATGGAGTTGAACGACTTTGATATGATACAAGGACGGGATTTCTTGAAGGGAAACAGGGCTATTGTTGTCCCCTTTTGTGATGAGGTGGTGTTGGTTGGACAATCACAAACTTGGACTTTGCCCACTCATAGGCAAAGGAGGGAAGTCAAAGTGCAGCATGTTTCTGCACTAAGTTTGGAGAAGGCTATGAAGGAGTCAGATATGGAGACATATGCGGTGATGTTCAAGGGAGTCGAAGGTGATGGAGTGGGGACGCCTGTTCCAGCTAATATTTCTGATGTGCTAGCCAAGTATGTGGATTTGATGCCTGATGATCTACCAAAGAATTTTCCACCAAGGTGTGCAGTGGACCATAGCATTGAGCTTGAACCAGAGAAGCAACCCCCGGCAAGAGCACCTTATCGTTTATCAGGGCCTGAGTTGGAGGAATTGAAACGACAGCTAAAGGAGTTAGCTGATGCAGGTTTCATTAGACCTTCAAGGTCCCTTTATGGAGCTCCGGTATTGTTCCAGCGAAAGAAGGATTCCAATGAGCTACGAATGTGCTGTGACTACCGTGCATTGAACAAGCAGACGGTGAGAAACAGGTATCCTTTGCCATTGGATGCTGATTGCTTTGACAAGCTTGCGAAAGCTCGAGTGTTTTCCAAGTTGGACTTGAGGCATGGGTATTATCAGGTGCAGATAGCTGAAGGAGACGAGAAGAAGACCGCGATAGTAACAAGGTATGGTAGCTTTGAGTTCCTTGTTATGTCGTTCGGATTGTGCAACTCTCCTGCTACGTTTTGCACTTTGATGAATGATGTTCTACGACCATACTTGGATTCGTTCGTAGTAGTGTACTTGGATGATATAGTGGTGTATAGTGACAACATGGAGGATCATAAGAAGTACTTGGCGATGGTGTTCGAGGCACTGAGGGAAAATTAATTGTTCTTGAAGAAGTCTAAGTGTGTGTTCACTCAGACCGAGATTTTGTTCCTTGGGCATATTGTTGGTTAGGGGTACATACGGATGGAGCCGAGCAGGGTAAAGGCGATCGAGGACTGGATTGAACCGAAGAATGTCCATGAGATGAGGGTGTTCTTGGGCATGACCAAATACCAAGGAAAGTTTGTAGAAGGTTACTCCAAGGTGACATCGGCACTGATAGACTTATTGAAGAAAGACAAGAGGTGGTGTTGGATGGATAAATGTCAAAAGGCATTTGATGACTTGAAGATGAGGATGGTTACCATGCCAATACTGAAGTTGCCTGACTTCAGGAGACCGTTTGAGGTACACACTGATGCTTCAGATTTTTCCATAGGAGGGGTTCTTATGCAGGATGGGCATCCAGTGGCGTATGAGAGTCGGAAGTTGTAGGATAGAGAACGGAGGTATCCGGTTCATGAGAAGGAGATGACTGCAATCATCCACTGTCTTCATGTGTGGAGGCATTACTTGATTGGGAAGCCGTTTGTTGTCAACACTGACACTGTTGCAGCAAGTTATTTTGCATCACAACCGAAGCTTTCTGCGAAGCAAGCTTGTTGGCAGGACTTCTTGGCAGAATTTGACATGTCTATTGAGTATAGACCAGGTAGACACAATGCACTAGCAGATGCCCTTAGTAGGAAGGGACAACTCGCAGCATTGGAGGGTGAAGACCGGGTAGCAAGGAGTAGAAGTGGGGTTCAGATGTCAGAAGAGATGCAAAACAAACTTAAGGAAAGTGTTGAAATCGATACTTTGGCGCAGAATATAGTGAAGCAGATAAAGGAAGGGAAGACACGAAAGTTCTTTCTACGAGACGGGTACTTGTTCTTTGGAAACCGACTCTATGTTCCAAAGTCATCTGGACTCAGGAGGCACCTTTTGAAGGAGTGCCACGATTCTCCGTGCGCTAGCCACCCAGGGTAGTGTCGTTCTTTGGCATTGTTGGAGAGGGGGTTCTTTTGGGAGAAGATGCGAGAGGATGTGGAGGAGTATGTACATACGTGCATCATTTGTCAGCAAGACAAATCGGATACTCAGAGGCAAGGAGGACTGTTGCAGTCTTTACCGATTCCAGAGAGGCCATGAATGAGTCTCTCGATGGACTTCATCACTCAGTTACCACAGGTTCAGGGGTATAATGGGATTATGGTCGTGGTTGATCGTTTTTCCAAGTATGCTGTCTTTGTTCCTACAAAGATACCTTGTGGAGCCGGGCGGACTGCGGATTTGTTCTTTAAGAACATAGTGAAGTATTGGGGGATGCCATTGAGCATTATGTCGGATAGAGATCCGCGTTTTACAGGCAGATTTTGGACCACATTGTTCAAGTTAGTTGGGACAGAGTTGTTGATGAGTTCGAGCTACCATCCGCAGACAGATGGGTAGACCGAGAGGATCAACGCATTGCTGGAGGACTACTTGCGACATTATGTGACGGCTGATCAGAAGAATTGGCCTGAACTCTTGGATATTGCACAATTTAGCTACAATGTTCAAAAGAGTTCTGTGACAGGGTACAGTCCATTTGAGTTGGTGAATGGACAGATGTCGGTTGCACCGCACACCTTTGTGACAGGAGGTTTTTTGAGGAGTCCTCATGCGAAGAAGTTCATGAAGGCTTGGGTGGAGACCTTGGAGTTGGCACGGTTGCGCTTGCACGATACTGCAAGGAGGATGAAGAAGTATGCTCATAGGGGAAGATGGGATGTACACTTCAGTGTGGGAGATATGGTGTTTCTCAGGATTACCGGGGAGCAGTTTCAGCGAGCCAAGGGGACTGCAAGTAAACTGACACGGAAGTATGAGGGACCATTTCAGGTGAAGAAGCGAGTGGGGGAGGTTGCTTATGAGCTGGAGCTTCCGCACCATATGCACATGAAGCATCCAGTTTTTCACATTAGTCAGTTGAAGAGATGCAAACTTGATTCTGATCATCCAGAGAGAGCTGAACCGCCGAGAGGACCTACCGGGATTGTGGATAAACCAGGATTGGAGTTGGAGAAGATTTTGGACTTCAGAACTATAGGGATTGGTTGCCACTAGAAACAGGAGTACCTTGTCCGATGGAAGAATGCACTGGAAGAGGAGAGTTGGGAATCGGAGGACTCGCTTTGGAGATGGAAGAGGAAGATTGCGAGGTATGAACAGAGGATACTGAGGCAGTCGGGATTGTAGAGGGCGACAATGATTTCTAGTGGGGGAGTGTAACGCCCTCGAGTCTCGGGCAGACGTGCATGATGGCGCGAGCGCCCCGTGCACGATGATGGGCGCGTTTTGGCACGAAAATGGGCAAACCTCCAACGCTTGGACGATGAGCCGAGGCGCAGGTGTGGTCACCCAGCAAGCCGACGAGCCGGCGGTTAGACATGGCAAGCTGAGGTGTGGTCACCCGAGCTGCGGACGGGCAGACGGCCCGAGCGACAAACAAAGCGGTGGACAGCATGTTTGGACGCGGGTAAGGTTCGACAAGGCGGGCGCGATGCGACGAGTTGATGGACGTGGTTCTGCGGTTCTACAGGCGGACGCGGGCACGGTCACCCGACGAGAGGGTGCGGCCACCCGATGATACGACGAGCTGCAGACACGGTGCGCCGAAACAGCGAGTCGCTTGTGACGAACGCATGACAGAAATGCGATGTTTGAAAATTGGTTGTGTTTATAGATGTTGTCAAAATGGAGTAAGGCCGACATGTTATTATGTATGTTATGGGCGTATGCGGTGAGTTATAAGGGTTAGCCTTAAGGCTAGACACCCTTCCATAAACCCACAATGGAGTACGTGCAAAACATAAAAGCCTTGGGCTCACTTGAAGCAACGAATAAAACACATAAAACATATATTATATGGAGATTTGTACACACATATATATATATGTGTGAATTAATTAAATAACATATAATATAATAAACATATACGTGGGCTTTACATGTAATGAAGGGAGGTCGACCATGAATAAGCAACCCCCTTGTAAACATGAGGAAGGAAGCGTATATATGAGTGAAGGAAGAGCTCATTTCACTCATCACACTTCGCTCAAGAGTCTTCGCATAAGACAAAGGGAAAAAGTGCGAAGGTCTTAGGAAATGTGCATTATTCATGCGCATAAGGAATAAGAAGGTTCTCGCATATTTTGGGATTGGCTTATGTGGAGGTCTCGGTTGAGGGAGTTTTGTACACGGTTGGGTGCAAAATTGTATGAGTGTCTTGGTGACCCGTGTGGGTACCCGCTCATAAGCAAAGGTGCATAATTGTGTATGTTTAAGGCTTCTCATGCCTTGTTGTAAATATTCTTAAGTGTTGGCCGTGGACATTGCCCGGCACACTTGTTGTATTATTGAAAAGAAGATTCATAATATATTGTGGGCAGACTTTACCGGGAGTTGCCCCTCCCATTCTTTACTGTTGTTTGCAATTGTTATTCGGTTTAATTGCACATGAAAATGTTAAGAATGGTTTATGATGAATCATGAAGATTAATGCTTTTACATGGTTATAAGATAACAGTTAAAGCATGTGTACATCGGTTAAGGCATAGTCCATATGTACGATTATTGAACAAATAACGTGCATGGTGGTGCCGCACCCACCCAATAAGAAAAAAAAAGATTGGGGGCGTGACAGGTGGTATCAGAGCTCGGTCTAGAGCTGGTGAGCAGGGTTGCTCGTAACGGTGAAGTACAAGGTATGGCAGGTTTTGAAGAATGTAAAAGGAAGTTCTCAGTTATCTTGGACCGGTTGGAAAAGATGATGAAAGAGCATCCCCGGATTCGTGAAGAGCTTGCAGCCTTGGGAAAAGAGTTTAAAGAACTTCTTCAAGCCGGTTGGAAAATGGAGCAAGAAGCAGTTGCAGATTGTGCAAACCATGAACAGGAAGTTTTGATGACCGAAGATGTTGCAGACATGACCGTGACCGAGGATGAACTTGAGTTTGATCAAGTTGGGCCAGGATCGTGCAGTTTGCATACATATATAGAAGAGGGTACTCTCATGGAGGAACCTCATGATGATGATACATGTGTTTCATTTGGGCATTTGGTAGATGGACCGGGTGCAAGGAGAGGCAAAACCAGTTTGCCTATGCTAGAGGGCATCTTACCATGGGTGTTCATGATGGAACCTTGTATGGAGAAGCAAGGATTGCTGATGTTTATAGGACTTGTTGGGGTTGATTGTGACCTTGTGGCAGAAGGTACAAAGACCCGTGACAAGGGTGGAACTTGATGGTCGTTGTGGATGATTGGGTTGTGCTTTAGCCACATGGCTAAGTGCCTGACATGACCCATAGACAGTTGAAGAGGGCACACACTTGATGATGTTTTGGGTGGACTTCTCATGGTCGAGACCAAGAGATAGTCTTGGTGACACTTTGGTTGAGGGACTATGATGAAGGAAACTCATGACATGACTTGATGATGAGGTTGGTGACCGAGTTCACTAAACCGAAGATGGTAGCTTGGATGAGGATGACTGATGGTTGGGATGAGTCTACTTGGTTGGGCTACATGGACAACCTAGTCATGGACATCAGGTTGGAGACATGGAGCATGGCAATCTTATGCAGGGACATATTGTAGGTGCACTTGTGGAGATGACACTTATGGGCATCCGATGAGGTGTGACCTGGCATGGATGTTGAGCAGATGGATTTGCTTTGTGACATGGAGGCTTATACTACGAGCCTATGGGGAGGTTGTACACTCTTGTGCAACAAAGCCATGGACTTGGATGGAGTTGTGAGCGACTGTGGAGCATTCCTACTACATGGAGAGCTGAGGCATCTTGCAGGGACCTTTTGGCCGAGACTTGTATGCTTGCTGAGGTGTTGGTTAGGGGTGGTTTATGGAGCTCATGATGACATGAGATGGTTGTGACTTTAAGGACATCATACATGGTGGACTTGGAGATCTGATGCATTGAGGAGCTGAGGTCAGGAGACTTTGATGCAGTATGGGATGCATACTTCCAAGTACATGCTTAGGACATGACTTGGAAGAGTGATTTGATGTGGAGGATCGATGAGACACCTTGAGGTGATGGGGTCACGATGATGATGATGATGAGATGACGATCTTGGTGGAGAGCTACCAGGATGGTATGTTGTCGAGGAAGACAACGTTTTCGGGTGGAGGAGGATGTAACGCCCTCGAGTCTCGGGCAGACATGCACGATGGTGCGAGCGCCCCGTGCACGACGACGGGCGCGTTTTGGCACGACGATGGGCAAACTCCAACGCTTGGACGATGAGCCGAGGCGTAGGTGCGGTCACCCGGCAAGCCGACGAGCCGGCGGTTAGACACGGCAAGCTGAGGTGCGGTCACCTGAGCTGCGGACGGGTGGACAGCCCGAGCGACAAATGAAGCAGTGGACAGCATGTTTGGACACGGGCAAGATTCGACAAGGTGGGCACGATGCGACCAGTTGATGGATGTGGTTCTGCGGTTCTACAGGCGGACGCAGGCATGGTCACCCGACGAGCGGGTGCGGCCACCCGATGATACGACGAGTTGCAGACACCGTGCGACGAAACAGCGAGTCGCTTGTGGCGAACGCATGACAGAAATGCGACGTTTGAAAATTGGCTGTGTTTATAGACATTGTCAAAATGGAGTAAGGCCGACATGTTATTATGTATGTTGTGGGCGTATGCGGTGATTTATAGGGGTTAGCCTTAAGGCTAGACACCCTTCCATAAACCCACAATGAAGTACGTGCAAAACATAAAAGCCTTGGGCTCACTTGAAGCAACGAATAAAATACATAAAACATATATTATATGGAGATTTGTACATATATATATATGTGTGTGTGTGTGTGAATTAATTAAATAACATATAATATAATAAACATATACGTGGGCTTTTCATGTAATAAAGGGAGGTCGGCCATGAATAAGCAACCCCCTTCTAAACATGAGGAAGGAAGCGTATATATGAGTGAAGGAAGAGCTCATTTCACTCATCACACTTCGCTCAAGAGTCTTTGCATAAGACAAAGAGAAAAAGTGCGAAGGTCTTAGGAAATGCGCATTATTCATGCACATAAGGAATAAGAAGGTTCTCGCATATTTTGGGATTGGTTTATGTGGAGGTCTCGGTTGAGGGAGTTTTGTACACGGTTGGGTGCAGAATTGTATGAGTGTCTTAGTGACCCGTGTGGGTACCCGCTCATAAGCAAAGGTGCATAATTGTGTATGTTTAAGGCTTCTCATGCCTTGTTGTAAATATTCTTAAGTGTTGGTCGTGGATATTGCCCGGCACACTTGTTGTATTATTGAAAAGAAGATTCATAATATATTGTGGGCAAACTTTACCGGGAGTTGCCCCTCTCATTCTTTACTGTTGTTTGCAATTGTTATTCGGTTTAATTGCACATGAAAATGTTAAGAATGGTTTATGATGAATCATGAAGATTAATGCTTTTACATGGTTATAAGATAACAGTTAAAGCATGTGTACATCGGTTAAGGCGTAGTCCATATGTACGATTATTGAACAAATAACGTGCACGGTGGTGCCGCACCCGCCCAATAAGAAAAAAAAAGATTGGGGGCGTGACAGGGAGGATGTAACGCCCTGCGGTTATGGAGCCGGGCGTGCGCTCTCCACACTTAGAAAATTGACTAAGGCATGACCGTCGTTTATATGCAAGCTAGGACGCGGAGGAGCGATGGGCGAGCCGACTTGAGAAAGGGGTGTCGCACATCGGTTGAGGGTGTTGGTGTGCGGATGAACGATGGCGTTTGGTGGGTCGGCCAAGAGGAGGTCGCCACACACGGAAGGGTATAAGCGTTTTGTGGAGCGCTTGGTTAGAGGATGAACAATCATCGCACAAGTCCTCATCGCATAAGTGCACAGGGTAGCCGCAGCAAGGCACAAAGGAGATGTGCCCGCCTGCCGGGCAAAGGCACACGAGATACGGTGAAGGCGTAGGTCGGTTGAGGGCGCGGGTGAACCGCCCGCCCACCGGGTAGACGTGCACAGGTTGAGGGCGCAGGTGAATTGCCTGCCCGCAGGGTGAGCGTGCACGGAGTGAGGGCGCGGGTGAACCGCCGCCTGGGTGATCATTAAGGGCGAGGGCGCGGGTGAACCGCTGCCCGTGTGATCGTTCAGGGCGAGGGCACGGGTGAACCACCCGACCGTCGGTTGACACTTCGGTTGTGGTTTGTGCGGGTGTGCACGAGCGCGCCCGCTCGTTTGGGCAAAGTTGTGTTGTATGGTGTACACTTGGTTGAGAGTTGTGGTGTGACCGCCGTGCGCTCTTGCATGGGCAGGCGCCCAACCTCGTTTATGAACACCGGTGGAGCGACACTCCCAGCCATTGTACTATTTCTTATATATATAATAAAAGTTCTTCTCTTGCATATTGCTGGTGTTCTTGTTATAGTTTATCATGTTATTATGATATGTATTTCATGATTAATATGAATGAATGAAAGTGTAGTTCATAAAGTAACATAATAGTGGAAAATGTTGGTTACTCACCCGGCCAATTAAAGGAAAAAGAATTGGAGGCGTGACAAATATTGCTATGACCTGCACCTCCGGTATACCGGAGTCTCTGATCGCTGAAAAATCCAGAGCTTATGTGCCGCAGAAGGTTTCTCTAGGCCCGTTTCATTACCGTTCTAAGCCTCAACTTGACGAGTCTGAAATTACCATTAAAAGGGACCTCCCTTGGGTCAGATTCTGCGTCAGAGACCAACAATTCGAATGATTCACAGCACGAGAGATGATCAAGGATTTATCAGTAGCATTCGGCAATGGTATGCGCTTTCCGATTCTGTTCCTGAAGACATAATTATGTGAAATTATGGCTACAGATGGCTTATTCCTTTTACAATTTTTGAGATATGGTCACCATTTCTGTAGAAATTTCACTTTAAATTGAAAATCAGACTAAACAATCCTCTTTCAAAAATTACTAGTAGCATTATATCCCCGATTTATTTAGTGCGACAGGAATGGAATTGTTGCATTTTCACACTCAATGCGTGTTTTTGCGATTTGATTCCAGCAATGAGGATTTATTTGTCGTTAATCTTTAAAAACATTACTCGGTTAAATGACCGGTGAGCTTTTATGTTTTTAAAGGGAATTCTCCTGGGATTATGGATCTCGCTTGATGTCCTTGGCGAACAGGTATACAGATCCCAAGTATAAACCATTGCAAGAATCTTTCGCAGTTCAGGAAGATATTATGAAGCTAGAAAATCAAATACCTTTATTTGTCCTACAGAGGATCCTTCGATGGGAGCTAGCTACAGTTCCAGATTTACATCAAGAAATCATAAAGGATCTTGAAAGCCGGGCCTTTAATAGTCGATATCAAGACATCAAGATCAATCGATACCATGTTCTTGAGTGCAGGTCAAGACCTCAGCTAAACTCTAAGATTGGCTTGCCACAGTCTCTGCCCTTTCCCTTCCCCGCGTGACAGCCAAGATTTGCCCTTCCCTGCGTGACAGCCAAGATTTGCAAGTATCAGCCGAGTCTGCTGTGAGGGAGAATTCACATCTATTGAAATTTGTGTATGAAAATATGATCCGCTCTTCTCATTTCACAGATCGTACTAAAGGTGACCCAAGGTTGAAGAAGAATAAAAGCTGGGGCATCACTCTGCCATCAGCGGCAGAACTCAAAAAGAAAGGAGTGACATTCACTGCAAATGTAAAGGTTCTCAACCGAATTCGTTTTGATGGAAAAACCGGCACGTTTCACTTGCCCAGAGTTGAAATAAGCAACCGAACAGTGGTTTAAATGGAAAATCTGGTGGCGTTCGAGGCACTGGCTCGGAAAGATCAAAGGAAACCGCTAAAGAGTTACCTTGACTTGATTGATCGATACATCCGCAGATGTTGATGTGCTCATAGATAGTGGCAGCATCAACGAATTCTCGCAACCAGACGAAGTGGCCAGTGCCTGGAAAGGAATTGGCGAAGGACTGGACAAAGGCGAATACGAACCAATCCACAGCGCCATTGATAGGTTACAACCTTCTACATAAATTATGAGTATAAAATGATGTATGCTGGTGTCAAGGAAAAGTATTTGCCAATGGCATGGCTTGTCCTGTCATTGATCATACGATGTTTCCTCTTAATTTTAAGTTTATTGCAGACTACTTTCGCCTGAAAGCTGCAACTCCGTCTACAGCAAGAGAGTATGAATAAGGTATAATCATATTCATCTCCTCATCCTGCTCGGCTGAGTCGGCTCCATTATGTGATAACCACAAAGATTCCAAAATGGCAGTGGCTTCTGTCATCGCAGGTTAGTCATTATGTATTATCCATCAGTTTTCTTTATCAACAATCCTAGTACTTATACTTGCAGTGCAGCCTGCAGGATGTAGGCGCTTTTGGTTTTCCGTATGTACGCCTCCTTTTTCTTTTAATAGAAAGACGGGCTTTGTACAACTAACCATTTTATTGCAGTTATCGTTGTTTCAAACTTCCAAGTCCATTTCCCCCTTTAACTTTATTTCTCTTTCAACTGTATTCGCGTGACTTATTGCAGGGAACGTGCTCGAGCAAGTCCAAAAAAAAATGATCCAGTTAGAATTCCAGAAGTCCAAAAAAAAATATCTGAGTTAGAATTCCTTTTTTGCAGAGTGTTTTGAAGAGCAAGAACTTAGATCTTGTTTTCCATGTGGTTCCTTTCATGTGTAAGAATGTATTTTTTTTTTTTTTTATTTCAAGTTGAGGACAAGCCTATTATTTGATTGTAAATGTGGGTTATTGGTTTTATGTGTAAGAATGTAATTTATTACTATTTTGAAGATGGTGTAAAGCTAATATTATTATATAAATTAAATTCAGATGATTGAAAAAATATAATTATAAAATAATAGTTGATTTTATTATAAGGTTCATTCATAGCTTTGTAATCAAAATATATATATGATTCTTTATCCTTATTAATTTGACACAGTAGAGTTTTAAAGAATAAATAGAAAATAGAAAATTAATAGCTATAATGAAATTTTTTGAAGCATTATTTTTTCAAATTAATTTCGTTAAAATTTAATAGATATTTTTAAGAAACATAAGTTAAGTTATTAATCTGTAAAGCCTTATTTTGGTATTTTTAGGATGTTGAATCCAATCAACAACATATTTTGAACTGTATTAGACTAAGAAAAAGTCATTTTATCTAATAACTAGATTAGACATAAAATAAATTATATAATATATAAGATTTACATT
>APFE031587464.1:5422-24622 GCA_000404065.3 Pinus taeda | reverse complement strand
ATTATTGTGCCCATATCTTCCCCATATTGTTATTAGTATGCCCCATAGAAGCCCACTATTGTTATTGTTATGCCCCTACAATATTATTGTTATGTAGGCTCTGATTGTATTGCAACACCTTAGACTCCTATATATATAAAGGAGGTCTTGTCATTTGTATCATCCAGTAATTGTTCATTTTTTGTAATTTAAAGGAGGTTGCCCCCTCGAAGAGGCTTCTTTTTAAGTCGTTGATCTATCTTTTCTATCTTTTTGTGAGTTGGTTTCATAACATTTGACATCAGAGCTTTTGATTCTAGGGCTTCGCTGCTCCAAATATGCCATCGTGGAATTTTCTATACAATTTTTTCTCTACGACATTTCAAGAGGTAGAAAAACCCATTTGAGCCGAAACTGTTCTGAACCTCAGTTACGAATTTTAGATCTTGCCTCACTATATTTTCGGAGATATGATCTGAGGAAGTTAGGGTTTTTTAAAGCTCCAGAATTCCATCGCAAATAGGTCATCGTGGCATTTTTGCTGTACTTTTTCCTAAAATTTTTAGACTCTAAAATTAAAACCTATTTTAGTCGAAATCTCAATGAAGCTCGGGCCCAAATTTTAGATCTTGTTTCACTATATTTTTGGAGATATGGTCCAAGAAATTTAGGGTTTTTGTAGGGTCCCGCATTAAATTCCAAAAAAGGGACCTGGCGGAAAATCGTTCATAACTTTCTCTTTGAGCATTAGATTTAAATTTCTTAAAAATTACAGAAATATGATGGCCTGTGGTTTTCTATGTATTGGTTTCATGTCCTAAGGTCAAAATAGTGACACGTGGCACTTCGTACAAGTTCGCTCTACTGAACCAATCTATAATTAGGTCATCATGGGAGATTTAGCATAACTCTTCCTTGGAGAATACAATCATTATCGGACTTGTGGAGTTGAACTCATAGGGCTCCTGCAGGATGAAATTTTAGACCTTGGAGATATGAAATTACAAAGATACAATAGATTCAATATTGAGCTCCTACAAAGTGAAAAAATTTGTGTAGTTTTTTTAAATTTTTGCATAAGTTTGGTTGAAAAATTAGTTTGAAGGAATTCAAAGGGCATGGAAGCTAAGATGGATGGTATCGAAGAAAAACTTAAAGGAAACATGGAATATTTGAAGACAAATTTGACAAAGTTGCTACAATAAATTCTTACTAATGGAAAAAGGGTAGTAAAGGAAACTCATGATGAGAACAAAATAAATGTTAATCATGATTTCATAGACTCTGACGTTGGATTGAAGACCCACCATGTTCGAAAGATCGATATGAGGAAGTTTGATGGCAAGGATCCTGTAACATGGATACTACCAATGGATCAATATTTTGATCTCCATAATGTGCAAAACACATAAAAGGTATGCATTGCAACTTTATATTTAGAACCAAATCATTTTTTATGGTATCAATGGATTTTCTCTCGTAAAAAATTTGTCACTTGGAAAATTTTTATGAAATAAATGATAGCACATTATGAGGATACAAAAAGAAAGACCTTTTTTAGCCAATTGATAAATATCAAACAAAAGGGTTCAATGATGGGGCACATTGAGGACTTCCAAAAATAGAATATATCGGTAAAAGGTATTCCAGAGGAGCATAGGATTGATGTGTTCTTAGGTACTTTAAAGGATAACATCCAACATGAGGTTCGCATTAGGGAACCTGATTCATTGGAGAAGGCATTCAGGTTGGAAAGAAAGATGGAAAGAAAAATTATGGCAACAAGGAAACCTACCACTCACAACTATAAATATGGAAGTTGTTGTTTCTCCTAGCCTTTCACCACCTACAAGGTTGACACCCACAACCAATTGGAAGAAAAAAAGAGAAAAATGGATTTGTTACAATTGTGATAGAAAATACACTAAAAGGTCATAAGTGTGCTGAGAAGAAATTTAATTTACATAGATGGGAAGAGGAAGCAAGAAAAGGAATAAGAAACATCAAAAGAAGACGATATACACCAGGAACCAATCCCAGAGAAAGAAGAAATGAATCTGACCATATCTTGTAATTCATTGACAAGATTTACCATTCCTCAAACTCTCAAGATAGAAGGGCATATCAAGAAGAAAAAGGTAATAGTGTTGATTGATTCGGGTAGTACCCATAATTTTATTCATTATAAGATAGCTAAGGAATTGAATTGCTTCCTATATCCAGCACCAAAGTGTCAAGTAATGGTTGCAAATGGAGGAGCCATAAATTTCTTAGGAAAGTGTGATAATATCAAGCTATCCATGGGATAATATGTATTGAATAGTCCAATGCTTTCCATTCCAATGGGTGATGTAGATGTTGTACTAGGAGTCCAATGGCTACAATCTTTGGGTACGATAGCTTTTAATTTTCAAGAACTTTTCTTGATTTTCTTTTGGGAAGGAAAGGAAGTTGAATTAAGGGGTATTGAAGGGAAATTGAGAAAGATAATCAGATCTAACAATATGACAAATCTTCTAAAGAAAGAACAATGAGGCGTAATTGCACAATTATGTTCACTAGAGGTTCCCACGTCAAAATCATATATTTCTCCAGATCTCCAAAATGTTTTGGACAATCATTCCAAGGTATTTGAGACTTGTAAAGGCCTCCCACCTATTCATGATCTTGATCTTGCTATTCATTTTATTCCAGGAATTGTTCCCCCAAACATCAAGCCTTATAAATATCCATATGCCCAAAAGAGTGAACTTGAACATATGGTTGCAAACATGCTAGAGATTGGTATAATTCAACCTAATCAAAGTTCTTTCTCTACTCCAGTGGTATTGGTACACAAGAAGGATGGATCATGGTGCTTGTGTCTCGATTATAGGGAGCTCAACAAGCTATTTATTGAAGATAAATTTCCCATTCCTAACATTAATGAACTATTGGATGAATTACATGGAGCAATTTACTTCACCAAGTTGGATATTCATTCAAGATATCATCAAATCAAAATGAAGACTAAAGACATTCCAAAAACAACATTTAGAACTCATGAGGGTCATTATGAATTTTGGTCATGCCTTCTAGCCTTACCAATGCAGCTTCTACATTTCAAGGTTTGATGAATTCCAATTTAAAACCATTAGAAAATTTGTGTTAGTATTTTTTGATGATATACTAATCTACAACAAATCTTGGAAGGATCATGTTCAACATGTTGATAGTGTGCTCAAACAATTAGAGGAGAAACAATTATATGCAAAAAGCTCCAAATGTTTCTTTGGAGTACAAGAGGTGGAATACTTGGGTACTTAGTTAGCTCATAGCTCATCTTATCATCCTCAATCTGATGGGAAAGATGAGATAGTGAATAAATGTTTGGAAGGATATATTCAGTGCTTTGTATATGATAAACAAACACAATGGGTCAAGTGTTTGCCTCTGGCTAAATGGTGGTATAACACTTCCTTCCATACTGCAGCAAAAATGACCCCATTTATGGCACTTTATGGATATCATCCATCGTCCATCTTTAAAAGAAAATTCTAAGGTTCAAGTAGTGGAAGATCACATCGAGCATCAACAACGAGTGCTCAAACTCTTATAGGATAACCTCACTTTGGTGCAAAATAGAATGAAACAACAGGCAAATCAACATCACTACAAAATAAGTTTTGATGTAGGTGATTGGGTATTTATATGACTACAACCATACAAACAAATGTCCCTCAAGCAAGCTAATAAGGATAATAAATTATCACCAAAGTATTATGGTCTGTACAAGGTGTTACAAAATATTCATACTATGGCATACAAATTAGAGCTTCCTGCATCTTCCCAAGTGCACCTAATTTTCCATGTTTCATGCTTAAATAAGGTTATAGGTGAGAAGATCCCATTTCAAACAATATTTCCAAAACTTGAAGAGGAAGGAAAATCATATTGGAACTAGAAGCAGTCACAAAAACAAGAAATTGGCCACTACAGAACCGATCAATTTTAGATATCTCATCAAGTGGAAGAACTTACCCACTAAAGATTCCACATGGAAGGATGAGAATTTTATAAAAAAACATCCAAAACTACTCAAGCATTGACGACAACACTTTTTGAAGGAGGGGCATGTTAGGTCCCTATACTACTAGTGTAACCCATTATTGTTATTAGGGCAACCCCTTATTGTATTATTGTGCCCATATAGTCATAGAAACAAGAAATTGGCCACAATGGAATCGATCAATTTTAGACATCTCATCAAGTGGAAGAACTTACCCACTGAAGATTCCACATGGGAGGGTGAGAATTTTATACAAAATCATCCAAAACTACTCAAGCATTGAGGACAACACTTTTTGAAGGAGAGGGGGATTTTAGGTCCCTGTACTACTAGTGTAACCCATTATTGTTATTAGTGCAACCCCTTATTGTATTATTGTGCCCATATAGTCCCCATGTTGTTATTATTATGCCCCATAGAACCCCACTATTGTTATTGTTGTGCCCTTACAATATTATTGCTATGTAAGCTATGATTGTATTAGGACCCCTTAGACTCCTATATATAGTAATAATGCCTTGTCATTTGTATCACCCAAAAGTTTTTCATTTGTGTAATGTAAAGGAGGTTTCCCCCTCTAAGAGACTGATTTTTAAGTTGTTGATCTATCTTTTATATATTTTTGTGAACTAGTTTCATAACACAACGGAGTTTGAGCATATATATATATTATATATATATATATATTATAATAATATATACTTGATGTTGTTAGGATGATTGTGCTCATCTATTCTCGAGGACTCTTACAAGTGTACAACACTTCATAGACATGAATCTGAATTGTACATTTATGACAAGATGACATATCCCTAAATACATCAAGAAGAAGTCTTTGACCTATGAAAATCACTTCTTTCTCATGAAACCCATGATGAAAGGAATAAAATAAATAAATTTGTTTATTCTTTACATAAAATCATAATTATAAGTTGTTATAAAGACCGAACATAGTTACACTTTCTTCAACAATCCCTCTTAACTAGGGAGGTATTCATAATGGTACTTGGTCATTATCAATCTGAGGAATTTCTCATAAGAAGAATTGGATTGGTAACCCATCTATATAGAATCATAGTAACAAACATTGTTTCCACAACAAGGCCTTGAATAAGAAATCTAACTCTCATTAGATCAGAGCATAATTTTGGCAAGACTAATGACTATAGACACCTTTGTCATTGTCTCTAAAGGTACATACCCAC
Organism: Pinus taeda; assembly: GCA_000404065.3. Classification (NCBI taxonomy): domain Eukaryota; kingdom Viridiplantae; phylum Streptophyta; class Pinopsida; order Pinales; family Pinaceae; genus Pinus; species Pinus taeda. The sequence continues at coordinate 19,390 of APFE031587464.1, read as the reverse complement.
TTGGGTGTTCACTGAGTATGACCTTCTAGGTATATTCTTATCTTGGATTCCCAACCCTCAAAGAATATTAGTCCTCTTTCCTACTTTTATATTTGATGCCCTACACATCCTCAAAGAGCATCAGATTCCAGATGATTACCCAATCCTCCATTCTTTCTTCCCAAGTGAATACAAGAATGTTGTGTCTATCTCTCCCTCTCAACTAGGGAAGATATGCTCATTCATGTAAAGGAATGTACCCAAGCTTCCTCTGATATTAGGGACTTGCCCAGCTAGGGACTCTCTTTTCATTAACAACTTCTTCTTTGTGGGTCCTTCAACTACTTGATCAATTTATTTCCTTGATGTCATGAAATTTAGTTGAGTTTCTTCCTTGTAGGGCATTATCCATCGATCACTTTCCTCCTTGGTTCGTTATGTCATTCCTTTCTTCATGGAAAGTGGCCTTCTTGATACATATATGGAACCTTTTTCATATGGATACTTCTTTCTCATCATGCTTCTTTCAGGAATTTCCATCCACCACATGGATGCTAGTTGTACTTTCAATTATAACTCTTGTTCTAGTAGACTTGCATGAACTCATACAAATATTATTCAAGAAATCAAAAGATAACATCAAATAAAATAGTACCTTATGGGATGGATCTTCATAATGACATCTTCCTATACTTATCAACATCCTTCATATGTGTTGACACATCTCCCAAAGATATCTATTGTCAAGGGTCTCCATATTTTTCAGAATCTCATTAGAGTCTTCATATCTTTCTGGGAGATTTCCTAGTCAAATATTCTTGGTTTTTTTTAGATGTTGATTGGCTTCATCAGGGTTGAATATCTCATTATCTCTTCCTTCCTCACACATTCCATTCCCATAATCTTGTAATCATAGTTTCTTAATTGTAGTCAACCACCTCATACTTCATATGAGGACATATTATGTTTATTTCATCTAGTGTGACTTATGCCTTCCTGCATCCTTTCAGAGGAGGAGATCATTTTTCTCTTGATCATGCTTCTCAAGATTGAAGTAGTGATCCTACAACTATATGACATGAATTTATAACATTAAACACAAGCATACATACCTCATTTTACCTTTAGGTCATCTAGGCTTCTACCAGCAACATCCTTTATTGAAAAGATCTTCAATCCCTTGATCTGTGTCATTTCTCATGTCATCATAACATCATCCATGAGTTCCACATGTTGAGTTTTCTGATGAAACACTTGCTTCCTCTCTATATTAGTGAACCCTCCGATGAGGATTCCATTAGAGAATCTTGAGGATCTTGTATATCCCCATCTGGAAGATGTTTCATTTTTAACTTTATGCATGATGAGCCTTGTCCTAGATGACTTATTCATTTCCTTCAATGTTCAATTAGGTTCCCAAGAGCTATATCCTTCATGTTTTAATGCCATGGATTTTGTCCTTCATGATTCCCATGGTGATGTCACGAGCTCTTGTTTCTAATGCTTCCATGATGCCACAATGCATATTATTATCATGGTCATATCTATAACAAAAGATTTAAGAGCTTATGATAAGGCCCTTTTTGTGATGGATACCATCTCAATCATAGTAGAGATCCATTACTCCCTCTTTCCTTGGCCCTTTTCTTCATCTTTCTCCATCTTTCCAACGATATGAGTTTTCTTTCCATAATATTTCCATGGAACTGTTCTATCTTGTTTGAGGACCAAACTTCCCTTTCCTTTTTGCAAATGTTTGAGTCATTTAACCTTCAACACTTTTGCCCTCAACTTGCCTTTTTCTATCTAGCATAGAGACCACAAGCTGTCGAATGAGATAGCTTTCTTGTGTATGGAAATTTGTTACCTTGCTTATTAGTCAATGTATTTAAGAACAATGATGACTATTTATTATCATCTCTCCCAAATCTCCAATTGAGATCTCTATGAAGATATCCATTCATTCTTTGATACCTTCAATTTTTTGTAGATCAAGTCTAAGTGATATGACCTTCTTTACTGCATTTTCAGAGAATATATCTTCTAGTATTTTATATATCTCTTTGATGTCTCCTCTCCTGCTACATAGGGACCTTTGAATGATTTCATAAGAATCATATAAGTCCCTTGATCCTTTTCCATGCATTCAAACAATGCTTGACCTTCAGAGACTTTTCCATAGATATCAATGACTTATTTTCTAGGGACTATATCTATCCTCCTTTCTTATGCAAGGAATTTTGATGACCCAACCAATTTATAGATCTCCTTGCAAACGTGAAGTCATTTAACCAAATTTGATTATAGAATGAAAGATACTTACTTGACAAGTGAATATGAACTCTTCTACTTGATCACTTTGATGATGGTTGAAGAAGATGTATTAGAGCTTCCTCTAGGATGATATTCTTTCAAATGAAAAAGCCTTTATTCAATAGAAAAGGTTGTGCCTTTTGATGAGGATGATTTGATGCTCCCTCAGATGATATTCTTCTAGGGAAAGGAGATTATCCTTGCTTGTTTTATAACCTTGAAGATGATGAAAATCCTTTTCACCTTCATTATGCTATGCCTTCTTTTGTAGTGTAGATCAAGACTACTTCTATGGTTTTGACTTTCTTCAAAACGATGTGATCTTTGTTTTTGAGGTCCTTCGAGCTACCTTTCTTTGTAGACAACTATATGAGGGTATTCATGGCCTTTTGATTATGAATATGGAGAAAAAATCACTTGATGTTGTTGATTGCTTCTTCGATCAAAGGTTTGATCAAAATCAAGGTTTGATTCTTCAATGTAGATCTTAATCCTTTTCTTTGATAACCTTCAACTTGCTTTGATGCCTTTCTTGAAACTTGATCCTTGAATGTCTCTTTTCTGCCCTTCTTTTGACTTCAACACCTTAGCTCTGATACCATGTTGAAGAATCTAGGCCAAATTACGTTAATGAGATTCGTATGTCCATGATAACTATTTATGCGGTATTTTAACTTTTCCTTATTATCACAATCGTCTCTTGTTAGTATTAGAGTGTGTCTTTCAATTCAACAAATATTCAACAAAACAAAAGAGACAAGAACGCATGATGTTGGCTTTTTGCCAGGGCCAAAACCTCTCACTCTTTGATAGGAGAACCCACACAAATTCTTCTTATAGAGATTCCAATTGACAAAGACCAAAACCAATACCCGTGACCTATATTACCATTCCTAAACCAAGACACAGTCATCATTCTTCCACGATTCTTCGATTTCTTCATGGCATCAAAACATGATCACTACAACATTCAAATGTTGTGATATATCCTCGAACTTTGGCCTCACAGAGTTGTGCATCATACCTTCATCAAGTTGTACCATGTAACATCTAACAACATCATGTAGCACCTAGAACTGTTTATCATCATATCATTACCGCTCTTGCTATTACTAAGATCTATAATTGAGCATCATTGAGTATCATCTTACCGATACCTTATCCAAACTGCACTATTGTCCATCCGAAATTTCAGTGAATATATGCCTGAGATAGTGAGGAGGATATCACTGTAATATTACCCCAAACTAGTCTACAATGTGATTGAACTTCTTGTTGTCTTGGCCACCGAGAGCCTCAGGAAATATGCTCAGAAGTTTTCTATAGGTAATCTACATTTTTTCTCTCCTGTACCCATCCGAAATTTCAAAGAGATGTCGAATCTATCCACTGTAGAAATGTGAGGGTACAAGCTCCTATATATAGTTGTTGGGTCATACATTTAATCCAACCTATCTTTATGAACCAAAGTGTCCTTTTATGCTGAGATGACATGTCATTTACGTATATACATTTATGAAATTCTCCAAAAGTTGTGTCTCCATTTATTGAAGCTGAAGTGAAGTTTGAGCATATATATATTGATGCCATTCAATGACTGTGGTTTTCTATTATGAAGGACTCTTACAAGTGTAACAACACTTCATATACATGACTTTGAATTATACATTTATGACAAGATGAAAAATCCCTAAAGACATCAATAATAAGTCTTTAACCTACGAAAAACACTTCTTGCTCATGAAACCCATGATGCAATGAATACAATAAATACATTTGTTTCTTATTTACATAAAATCATAATTACAAGTTGTTATGAATACTGAACCTAGTTACACTTTCTTCAACAATGATGGTCTGCACTACATCTATATAAGTGTATATGACTTGAGGAGACTATTCTCACTACTACATATACTAATGAATTTCAATTAAATAGTACAACAGTACGACTAACATTGGTTGTACCGACGAATATTATAAGAATTAATGTCAATTTTTTTATTTATTTTTTTAACGGTCTGCATTCTTCGATATTTTGATGACACATCTCCACATCATGATAATTACAATGGTATTCTCCATATTTTCGTAAGGACAATGGTATCCCACAATCATCACAATACCAACAAAAATCCCTCTTTGACCAGTCACTTCTTTCCATTGAGCTATTAGTGGAATGATGGGTCACTTTTTGACTAGATAAATTTGATTTGGTCAACTATCATCGGAATTTAGACGTGACGTAAATTTATAAATATGTATATTTTAAGAGACATTGTGAATTTTTTGCTATAACTACAATGGTTCTAAAAGGTTATAAGGTCTTCTTGTTGAGTGAAACACACACACACACACACATATAAAGATCAATTACATTACAAAATATAATAGATCTAGTACACCACTCAATTTTTTAACATAATCATCGCATAATTTTTTTTTGGGGATGAATGTCAACAAACATTAATAGTGGGGATCAAGGGGATGATGGTAGATGTTATTGGTCTTATGTTAAACATGGGCGCTTACATCATGTAAGAGTTTTAAAAGAAACAACTACAAGATATTTGTATGAAACATTGGGCACATTGAAGGGGACCAAAGGAATATCATCCCTTGGTAAGCTCTATATTCATTATTTATTGTTTTTATATTAATCATATTTGTAAAAATTTATATTGTTATAATATTTGTTATGTAAACTATTTTTTCATGATTGTTTGTAATTATAAATTCAAGTCGGTCCCCTAGTTGATGTCTAAATTCCCCAAGTAGTAGTAGAAATGATGTTGTACAAGTTGAGGAACATGGAGAAAGTATTGAAGATCAAGTTAATGATCCTATGGAAGAAGATGACAATAATAACATAGTTCAAGATGATGATACAGATGAATTTATCCAAGACTTGTTTGCTCAACCAATCAATGATCATGATGAGGACAATAATGATATTCTTGATGAACCTCAACTAGAAGGCTCAAGAGCAAATATTCTCTCCAATACATTATTGTTGATGAACTTAAAGGTTTTAAATGTTTTATAAAACACTTATATGATGTATATCCTAATGTATCTAATATGTTTCATCACATATTATACACAAAGGTTATTTTTTTCCCTTTTGTCTGTTAATTAATGTGTAAAATAATAATTGAATATTTATTATTAATATTTTTTACACTAGATAGTGACTTTTTATGTTGTAAATACGGTTAGGTGAAATTTTGTTACCATTTTCAAATATTTTACCTCACACATACCAAGAATTATACGTTGTTATGAAAGAAATTGGAATGGAGTATCAAGCTATAGATGCATATCCTAATCATCATATTATATATTATGGGCAACATGTATAAAATTTTTTTACCTACAATGTCATAGCAATAGATATAGAACTGATCAAATAACAAAAAAGTTACCTCAAAAGGATCTTCATCATATTCCCATAATTCCACATTTGTAGTGATTGTTCAGGTGCAAAAGAATAGCACAATTTATGGATTAACATGCACGAAAGAGAAGTAGAGACGGTGTTCTTTGAATGCCTACAGATGGTTATGCATTTAGTGAACTTAAGGGAAAATGGCCACATTTTAAAGATGAATGTCATGATGTTAGGATTTCATTCACAGTTGACAATGTTAATCCATTTGGAGAGCTCAAGTCTATTTACTCTTGTGTGGACAATTTTTGTTATCAAGAATAACCTTCCTCCTTGGATGTCAATAAAGGGAGAGCACATATTGTTGACAGTGATTGTTCTAGGTATATGTTCACCTTAAATATTTTTAATGTAACATTTAAATTTGTCTTATTTGTTGCATAATATATTATATTTATTTATTTAGTTATATATACATATCATGGTAGTAACTATGTGTAATTTCAAACAATTAGATAAGTACCAAGTTAAAGATATGAATGTATGTATTGAGCCTATTATCGATGAGTTACTAAATTTATGGGACGAAATCACTATATATGATATCTATAAACCAATAAGGTAGAGGCAATTTCAATTCCATGGAATACTTATATTGAAAATTCATGATGCCCCAGGACTAACAGTGAAAATACAAAATTAAATAAAATTAAGTGAAATATTTATTCACCCCCTTCTCAGTATCTCCAACAATTGGAAGCATATAAACTGCCTCACATCAATCTAACCATTAAAAGGTAGATCATGGATAGCACCAAAAATGAAATTGCATTGCTTGACAAACAAAATTGTACATTTTGGAGTGGACAAATGAGAACATTTGTGCAAGCACAAGGATTTTATGTCTGACGCTCTATACAAAGTTGATACACTACACCTCCCACTCCTCAAATAGATGATGCTAATATGAAACTCTATGATAATGACAGAATCCAGGAATGTTATTTTAAGAGGCCTAACAAGTTTAGTTTATGTTAAAGTGATGCATTGAAAATCTGAAAAACATGTTTGGGACAAGCTTGAAAGTATGTATGAAGGGGATAAGAAAGTTAAAGAGGCTAAATTTTAGACCTTTAGAGGACAATTTCAGTAGCTAAAAATGAGGGAAGACAAAAAGGTTGCAGCATATTTTCTTCGTATAGATAAATAGTAAACACCATGGAAGGATTCAGAGAACCAATGGAAAACATGGTGGTTGTTCGAAAAGTACTAAGATCTCTTTCAATTAGATTTGATTCTAAGGTCTCATTTTTAGAAGAAATATTAGACTTAACTAACTTTAGCACGAATGAGTTGCATGGAATACTTACAGCTTACAAAATGAGAATAGAATAGGAGAATGCATCCAAAGGATAATAAGTTTTCAAAACATCCAAGAAGACAAGAAAGATCAAGAAACAATCAAATCCAAGTTCCATTTGCAGTTGTATAAATGATTCTGGTAAAGAAATGGGCAACTTTGTGAGAAAGATGAAGAAAGTAACAGGAAAGTAAAAATATAAGCTCCTCTTGAAGTGTTTTAATTATGGTAAAATTGGTCATTTTTATTCAAAATTTTTATATAGTGATGAAGATGAAGAAGCTCCTAAGAAGGTAAATAAAAATCGAAATAGAGACAAGAAACAAGGTAAAAGAAAAATTACAAGAAAAATGTTTATTAAAAAAAAGATAATTCTTCATTTGATCAGGAAAGCGAGAGCGATAGTGACTCAAAAAGAGTATTATTCATGGAAATGGATAAAAAAAAAAAGGAAACCTTTGAAGAGGATGTTATGAAGGAGAAGTAGATCTTGAGATATAACTAGTCAATTCCCTAAAAGATCTGAAAGTAGAAAGAAAGAAAGTCAAGGAATTGGAAAAAAACCCTGAGTGAACTAAAAGAACACTCTAAAAGTCCTAACAAGAAGTCTAAATAATCATAAAATACAATCATCAGTATGAAAATCCAATTAGAGGAATCCGGAATGATTGAATAAACACTTAAAAACCAGTTGGAAGAAAATGCCAAAATAGAGGAAGGTTTGGAAGAGAAAATAGTTTCACTAAGAAAGGAATTTTAAAAGAAAAACATCCAATAGAACTTTGTGAATAGAACTAATTTTTTTTATGAAATATGGACTAGGATACAAAGGCCATGTGAATTGACAAATATGTATTTATGATGCAAGACAACATATGTTGAGAAGGGCTCAAGCCATGACAATTGGAAAAGAAGAGGAATAAAAGAGTTATGCAGGCGTCATCAAGGATCCTATATCGAAGGAATGAAAGCCATAAAAAGATAATGTTAATCCAATGAAAGGTTAATATCAGTCATTTTAGAGAATATGGAATCAAAATCCAGCAGTGGAGAGGACTCGAGAAGATTTTTTCTAGAGATCCCCCACTCTCAGGTACCAAACTATATTTCTTGGTTTATGTTTTTCCTACAAAAAATGTGGGAACAAAGATTATGCTAGTAATAGAAGAAATTATGGAAGCTACTTTAAGAGTAACTACCCTAAAAAACCTAGTGAAGATTATGGTCAAAAATATAATAGTTTTGCATCATTAAGTAATAAAGTAGAATTCTATAAGTGCAACAAAATTGGACACATAGTAAAAGATTGCAAGTTGAACATCCCTCCAATGGAGCTAAAGCATGAATTAAAACAATCCTCCAAAAGAAACTTCAAGAATATCGAAGAAGAAGGTTGAAAACTATGCAAATTCTTTATAAGCCCAAATCAAGAGAGGTGAATGTTATTAGACAATGGTTTTTCAACACACATGACGGGGGATAGAGACAAATTTGTAGCCTTGAAAAAGGAAAGGGATGGAACGGTTTAGTTTGGAAATGATGGCTAAACCAAGATTTTAGGAAAGGGTACAGTCAAGCTCAAATGCAAGGATGAGATGGAATAAAATGTTTTTCTCATTGAAAATATGACTCATAACCTACTAGGTGTAAATAAAATATTTGACCAAGGGCACACACTTCTGTTCGACTCAAGGAAATGTGAAATAAGAAAGAATGAATCAAGTACATTAGTGGCAACAACATCAAGGACTCCAAATAATATAGACATCTTGGATGAAAGTGGAAAGGAAAGTTGTTGGGAAAAAGAAGATGAAATTTGGATTTGGCACAAGAGAATGGGTCACAAGCACTTTGAAAATTTGGTCCAAAACCAACAAAAAGAATCAGTAAGGGATATGCCAGAAATCTTGAAACTAGAAAGCACCTCGTGTAAGAAATGTTGGCATGTAAAAAAACAAGGGTTGAATTAAGAACCAAGGAACACTCCACTTCAAAGCCTCATTAGAATTGGTACACAATGATCTATGCAAAGTTATGAGAACATTTTGTGTTATTATCCATAATTAATCCTAGTAGTTTTGAAGAAGAAAGCCATGATGAACATTGAATCAAAGCCATGGAAGAAGAACTGAACCAAATTGAGAAGAATGAGACCTAGGAATTGGTTCCAAGACCTAAAGACAAAAATGTCATTGGAACAAAATGGCTTCTTAGAAATAATTTGAACGAGGATGGATAGGTAACCAAGAACAAAGAAATATTGGTATGTAGAGAATATGCACAAATTGAAGAGATAAACTTTGAGGAAACATTTGCACCTATGGCTCAAATGGAAGAAATTAGGATGTTCTTAACTTATGTTTACACAAGAAGGATAAAAGTGCACCAGATGGACGTAAAATAATCCTTTCTAAGATAAGAGTTAGAATAGAATAGCCAGAATGGTTTCTACTAACAGAAAATGAAAATTATGTTTGTAGAATTAAGAAAACCCTGTATGGTACAAAGGAAGCACCTAGACCTAGTACATGAGACTAGAAAAGTATTTATAGCAAAAAGGATTCATAAGAGGAAGGAAATATAATAATTTATATATAAAGGTTGATCAAGACAGCCTGACCATCATTGAAGTGTATGTGGATGACATCATCTTTGGAAGTGATGAGAATAGGTTGATTCAAAAGTTTGCTAAGAATATGTATAATGAGATTGAGATGTTTCTACTTGCAGAGTTGGCCTTCTTCTTAGGACTCCAAATATCTTAAGAATATGAAGGAATATTCATTTCCCAAATGAAGAATGTCAAATAAATGCTAAAAAAAAATTGAATGGAAGATTTTACACCTTTAAGCGCTCCCATGGTGACAATTTGCAAGTTAATAAAGGACGATGAACCTAGGGAAGAAGACAAGAGACTCTATATATCAATGATTGGCAGCTCACTATACGTGATAGCTTCAAGACCAGATGTGATGCAAGTAGTTGGATAGATGGAAAGATTCCAAGAAGCACCAAAATAATCCCATGACGTTGTAGTAGTGGAAAGCATCTTCAGATATCTCAAACGAAAAAAAGATTTGGTTTGTGGTAACCAAAAGGGAATAAATTAACTATGAAATATTGTATAGATGCAGATTAGGTAGGTATTTTTTATGATAAAAAAATCATCAATGAAGTAGCCTTCTACTTGGGTGATTGTCTCGTATCATAGTTGAGAAAGAAGCAGTACAAAGGAACAATACATAGTGGCAACAACATGTTGAACTTGGGGCCTCTGGATGAAGCAAACTCTACAAGATATTTAAATGAAGTATGATGATCCCAATCTGAAATTTTATGACAACACCAGTGCCATAAGTCTCTCTAAGAATCTTGTGCTGCACTCTAAGACCAAACATATCCCTATCAAATACCACTTCCTTTGGAAACAAGTTGCAAAAAATAATATCAAGGTAGAGTACATTATGAAAAAGGAACAAATAGTTGACATCTTCACCAATCCTCTTTCGCAAGAAACATTTGAATATCTTCAGTAGAGGCTCAAAGTACTTCTAAGTTCACATTGATCTACATTCCATCAATCCAAGAAGACAAGGGGAGAAAGGTATATAATAGGAAGTTAGAGGAAGATATTTCATTAAGGGGAGTCAACTTTTCCATTGATGTCAAAGGGATTCAGAGAGAGCACGGAGTCAGGGAGAGAATCAAATTGCAGGGGGAGTGTGAAAATTGTGATTAATTCCAAAGGGGGGTATTTTTGAGAATAAGTTGTCATTGATGTCAACTCATGCAAAATCCAAAAGAAGCCACACTTTCCTTTCTCTTTTTATGGTATATGATCATGAGAATGCATGCTAGACTATCATCTTTTGATAGTACTCGTCATGATGTTTCCAGTGGTAGGTGATATGCCACATGATTCCTCATGGTTGAGGAGATATGATTTCTCAATGTTGAAGCCCCGAAGTTATGGTCATGGTGCCCAAATATGATTAATGTTTTGGTCTAAAATTTGGCATTAAAATTTCATAAAAATAAATTATGCTTATGGGTCATGGCTAGTACAAAGTGTTGACCAAATTAGCCCTCCAAAAGAGAAATTTTCATTGTGGATTTGGCCTCAATAGATGAGATAAGGTCATCCCTATAAAAAAATTGAATTTATAAATTTTTATTTCTATTTGAGATCAGGTTGGGTCCAAGTGTTTTGGGGTATTTTTAATTAAATTTGAAATTTTAAGGGAAGGTCATGCTTAGAAATTAGTAGACTTGTAGATTAGGGTAGATTTCTCTTATTTGATAATTCCTTGTGAGTAATTATTGGATTATTATTTATTTTATTATGTTATCTTCATCAAACAATTATGGAAACATATAAAACATGAAGATCACAAGAGACAAAGGACACAAAAAAGTAGGCTCCAAGCTAGGGGAAAACCCAACAAATCCTCTACTTATAGAATCAGATCAAAGTAAGATATTGTTGATGGTGTTTGACCCACCAACGTTCAAGGGGATCTCCCCAGTAAGAAGACCCAACTAGACCTAAAACTATTTGGAGTAGGAGTCCCAATAGTGGTTTGGTAGTGTAGTTCCTTAACCGTGGTAGCACCCAGAGGTAAGTATGATGACTTTGGTCGTAAGCAAGTGTGTGACCTTGCAGCGAATCAAGTGAGATGCATGGGGGTTCTAAAACACATAGGGGAAAAGGAAGTGTGTCCCTTAGAAGCATGTAATAGTATGCACCATGAAATAAATGCACGATAAGAATGACATCACAAGATGGAAGCGGAATAGTCCACAAAACAAAGTGATGGTTAATTCAACAACACACCTTCAACAAGATTCATACAATTGCATACAAAAGAGTTCATAAGAAAATGCATAAGTTAAACAACATACATTTCTAAAGTAACCAGAATAGTCGAACTACAATAACAAAATATGCATGAAAACGTGTTGGCTTAGTTATATTATTAAGTGAAATTTCCATCTATATATACACCATTGATAACCACTAGCCCCAATAATGGAAGATTACAGTCAACACCACTTGCTCCTCCAAATAAGTGTACTCACTCTAGGTTGTGTAGAATCCAAGGCTCATCACAATACTCTCAAGTCTTCTATAAGCCTAAGCCTAGCTAAAAGCTTGCCTCCAAAAACCCTGTTCTATGGGTTATGAGGTTCTATTTATAACAAAGGGTGGGGTGACCCTTGACATTCCCATTTGACTCTTTGACTACCCTCATGACTCTTCAACTCCTTTACAAATAAATCTTTACATTACATAGTGACTATTCACAGTCCTCTAATGGCACTTGGAAATTTCACTTACAATATTTTTATAAATAATATACATTTTCCACATATACCCATGTGGGAAAAAATAGGCTAGATTCAACCTAACAAGACAAATACTATGACTCAAAATCTTGGGGAAACACCAACTCGACAGCATCCTCTTGATGATCTTCAGTGATGAAATAATACCAAGCTTGGTATTGTACTATAGTGTCCCCATACAGTATGGCAATGTCTTTCTAGAAACAGACTCTTGCCTCCATGGCTTCTGGGTATATGGTCCTGGAACCTTTCTCCATCTCATCTTGAAGCATGTGCAATATTTTCTTGAGTACGATGGGACAACCAATGTACTTATGCATGTTTTCTGCACTCAGTTGTAAATCATCATTGTTGGCCTCTAGCATTAACTACTCCATGTACCTATCGACCTCCAGCCAGACTTGGATCTTCTCAATGGCTTGGGTGAGGGAACCGATTGAAGGGATCATGTGTGTCCTCACCATGACATATAGACTCTTAAACAACCATGCATAGGAAGCCTCAATGCTACTAATGAATGGAGGGGGTTTCTCATAGTTTTGGATCAACATCCAAATCCATACTTTGTCTAGCTCTTCCTACGACCTCATTATATTATGCAAGTAAAGAGAGGCTCCCTTGTATCTCATTGTCCATTCCTGTACGTGTGCAATAGAAACATGTATGTCCTTAAGAGTTTGGATAATCTTTATGCACTGCTACTGAAAATCATATAGGTAGAAAACCGCCTTGTGCATGGTGACAAATGTGTCATACATTTTCTACATCGCTGTCACAAGAGTTGATACTCCTGCAAGTATCTCTTTCCTCATCTCTACCATAGCGGATCCTCCAGATTGTTCTGGCCACTTGCAAGTCCTTTACCATCTGATCATTCTCTGCTAACAAGAACTTAATGCTTTTGGACATGGCAGTTAGATGTTTTCTAACATCTGACACTATCACCCTTTCCTTCATAAATGAAGGTGATGCGTGATGATCTAGGAAATCCTTTCTCCACATCTGTAAAATATTTTACTGCAACTCATAAAAGGATATATTGTACACATCCATCACTGAATCATCATCAAGGATAACAACCTCTCCTTACTCGGTTGGGACTCGTTCTGATACTGGAGTTGGTGGAGACTCTGTGACGACCATGGATGCTCTCGACATGAGGTCGGTATCTTGGTCCTATGACTCATGTGCCTGTTAGTGTTAGTCTTTACAGCCTTCCTCCAGTGATCAAACACGCTCTTACAAGTGATTTTAAGGTGTCAAAATCAAATTTTGTCATTTCAGTGAGTCTTCAAGCAAAATTTGGTCACTAGGCATTAGGTCTAGGGTTTGCTTTCACTCCTTTCAAAGTTGCCCAAATGTCAGCCCATGTCACCATTCAGCTAAGTCTATCATCATTCAAAAGGTTTTTATCATCATGGCAGGTTCCATTGGGTCATTTTACACCTTGTTCATGCCTCAGTTGCGCCTAGGCAAGGTTCATTTCCCTCTCCTAGGGTTTTGAAGGCAATTTCTCTTGAATGGTCAAATCATTAGCAAAACTTGTAAATCCAGATGTTCATACACCTTCCCCTATCCTTCA